>JBBPCX010071467.1:0-10015 GCA_037974365.1 Hydrocynus forskahlii
CCCCCCCCCCCCCCCCCCCCCCTCCCCCCCCCCCCCCCCCCCCCCCCCCCCCCCCCCCCCCATCTCACAAAAAAGGCAAAACCAAAATGTGGGAGGGAGTGCCCAAAGTGGGTGGGGGCATGTATGTCTGTATGATATCTGAAGTCCTTCATTATGAAATGAGCCAAACTGTTTATTTCAAATGGTCAGTCACCACACATACATACAAACACACACCTTCCCAGTTCATCCAGTAATCCAGTACTGAACCAGCATCCTGTTACATATTTAAAGGGCCCAAACCCACAAAAAAATAATTTTCCTTATTTAAATGACGAAATATTTAGGTAAACAAAGGACCATTGACTCTCACACCCCTTAAACTGAAACTCAGCTTTTTGCCTTTGGGATGTCACAAAAACCAACGCAGTACATTAAATTCACCTATTCAGCCTACAGAAGTCTGGCTCCGCCCACTCACACTGACATTATAATGATGTAATGTTTCTAGGCCGGGTTGCTGTATGAACAACACACATCCAATAAGAAGAGAGCTTATTTACATATATTAGTTTCAGAGGCACTGTTTAACCCTAGAGGATAAAGAGAGGTTGTAAAATGGTCACATAGGGCACATTTTGGTCCATAAAACCATACAAAGCAGAGCAGAGCAAATAATGAAATGCAGGGAAACGACTGATATGGGCACTTTCACGTGTCTGGATCATAATTTGGAGGTTCTGAACCTCCACCTGAGGTCAGCTGGACCTCCACCTGAGGTCAGCTGGACCTCCACCTGAGGTCAGCTGGACCTCCACCTGAGGTCAGCTGGACCTCCACCTGAGGTCAGCTGGACCTCCACCTCTCAGCTGGACCGTCACCTGAGGTCAGCTGGAGCTCCATCTGTCAGCTGGACTGCTCCAGGGCCGGTTAGTAACAGAGAGTGGGTTAACATGCTAGCTGTGGGTTAGCTTAAGCTAGCCGAATGTCCAGGCTGTGTTTCAGTAAAATCTCTGCTCTGTAAAGCGCCTAAAACAAGCCGGACAGGCCGTTTGTTCCCCTAAAGCGAAACCTGGTGGCCGGTTCGGCCTCAGGAGCTGAACATTAAATACAACCGGTATAAAGTCTTCAGCTCTCTGCAAGGTCACCCCGCCCGGAGCGGCTAACACCCCGAAAACAGCCCCCAAAACAGCCTCTCAACACTACAGTTTACACCCCAGTCCCAACACGACACCAGATACAGACAGATAAGAGAGACAGATAAACTCGAATTAGCAGCGGGATACGCACCGTCCTGCCGGCGCTGAGCCTCAAAGCGCTGGATATCAGAGACAGCATCTTCCTCATGCTAACACTGCTAACACTGGAGAGAACACCCAGCCAGGAGTCAGCTCTTTGAATCGGCTCCTTGAACTAAATCTTCGACTCGGCTCTTTGATTCTTTTAACTGAACAGATTTGATCACACATACACACACGCACAGAGCGCCCTCTACTGTCCCCAACACACACACACACACACACAGCGCCCACTGCTGTCCCCAACACACACTCACATACAACGCCCCCTACTGTCCCCAACGCGCGCGCACACACACACAGACGCACACACACACAGACACACACACACACACACACACACACAAAATCTGTGAACTGGGTGTTCTGATGAATCAAGATCTTCATGTAATCCAAAAAAAGTCTAATTTTTAAATGTGTTTAAATGTGTTTTAAACATGTGTTTTAAATGTGTTGTTAAATAAATGTATGAGAGGATATAAGTAGTGATATTCACATGGTAAGACAAATAATTAGATATTGCACAGAATTTAATGATTCAGCACCATTTAAGAAAACTTCATGATTCTGCACATGGCAAGACTATTGCATATAATAGCAAAATGCACATAGTCAAACACATAGAGATTTTTGTAGCTTATTTTCCATATATGGACTGTACAGATGGAGGGAGTAAATGTACCATTTAAAACAATATGTACATACTTTAAGACCTTTTAACTCCAGAAAAGTTATGAAAAGGGCCATTTAAAATCTTGAAAGGAATTGCAATTGCAATATGGAGCAGTAAAATCAAAGTATTAATATTCTGTCCATATTGTGCAGCTCTATGACACATAAGTAAGATAAGCCAGGATAAGATAACTCTTTATTTGCATTGTGTCCATTGTTACAGCAGTAAGTAGACAAAAGAAGAGAGTAAAAGCAGTATAACCTAAAGAATATAAAAATGCTTCCGGCGCCTGCACATGTTGCAACCAAAATATTGCACACAAGAGACACTTACGTGGTGTTTGAATGTGTGTGTTTGTTTGTCACTTAAGGAGCTGCTCAGTGCTGTCAGTCTCCTGCATGGGGTGGGAGATGTTCTCCAACAGGGATGACAGCTTAGACACCATTCTCCTGTCATTCACCACCTCCACTGAGTCCAGAGGGCATACTTAATTATTATAGATTACAATAAAAGACTATAGACTGCAATAAAACAGCAGACAAGTATATTAGAGAGAAATTAGTGCTCAGCTTATATTACACAGCACTATAAAATCGCATAGTTTATTGTAGTATTTCTGTTGATGTGTAAAAAACAAATCCATTACTTGAAAGGCTAAGGCTAAAGCATTGCTATAAATGAATAATAATAATAATAATAATAATAATAATAAGTGAGACTGAATGGTTCATGTTAGCTATTCAAGACCAAGTCATCAACACCAGAAACTACAGAAAATACATACTGTATTTATAAATACATACACAAGCATCACAGACACCACCTGTAGACGCTGTCAACACATCATATCTGGCTGCAAACTACTGACACACACAGACTATACACACAGACACAATCAGGTTGTAAACATCATACACCTACAGTTAGCATTACAACATCAACTAATAGACACACACACCATATTACAAATACATACCAAACACACAAACTGTACCACGACAGAACCATCCTGACAGACAGAACCATCCACCACAACAGACCTTACATCAAACAGTACAAAACCACACACATTATAGTCATCGCCATACCAAATACACAAACTTGGCACATGAAATACAACGCCTGTAAAATTAAGGTGCTCATTGTCCCCATTGTTCTGTCTTGCACTGGTTTCATCCCACATGCACAACACAAATGTGTAAACAAATTGGATTTGCAAACAAACATATACATTTGCAGAAAGCTACAATAATAAACACATGCCACACAGTCCGAAAATTTCTAACACACTTATAAACACGTCCTGACGTCTTGGCCTTCGCCCGACATAGGATACACCCACGGGAATATCCCAGAATTAAAAGATACAAACTATAATAGTAATAACTTTTTTGCTCATAAAAACTTCTGGACTGCTCCTTTAAAGAGAGCCCCCCCCCTTCTCCTCTTCACTCAATCCAGCAGCGGGGCGCGCCAGAATCCTCTCCCAGCCTCGGTCCCTCCTCCTCGGTTAGAGAGAGACGTGCAGCCCGCAGCTCTCAGCATGGACGATCGGCGGTGCGTCGCAGTGACCAAACCAAGCAGAGCGCACATTTTCTCCGTGTTCTCCGTGCTGCTCTTTGCTGTGAGTGTGAAAACAGGAGAGGGAGATGTAAGAAGGGACCAGGAGTGTCACAACTACGCCGGAGGACACGTCTACCCGGGCGAGGCGTCCCGTGTGCCCGTGTCGGACCACTCTCTGCACCTCAGCAAAGCTAAAAGTCAGAAATAGTCTCTTCTCCTTGTTAATTTAGACACCATGGACATTCGGTAACGCTCTGAAACCTTCACTTTCCCTGCCTGTCAGTATTAACTGGTTTATTTTATCCTGAAATCATGCATTTTTGGACACTTTCACTTGTGCACCAGCTGTCAGTTACAGCTTCTCCCTCCAATTTTCGTGTCCACCTTAAATGTTCCATGGCAACACATGCAGATTTAAGGTGGCACGAACATAAAAGTGGGCAGGAAGATATATGGATCCCCAGTACCGACCGCTGATGCAAAATGTCCATTAAATCGTTTAAAACGGAACGGAAAAGTGAAATAAGACGATGGAGGACAGGTGAACTTAGCTTAGCCTAGCCTAGCCTAGCCTCCTTGCATTCTTCCAATAGGAACACAGCTAATGCAGGTAGGCTAGCTGCTAGCAGGGATTAAAAACGAAAAAACATACAAGAGAACAAGGATAAAACAGTATTTGCGCATTTTATTGGATTTAAAAATCTTTAAAAACCCAATTCCGTTTCGTTTATTAAGCATAACTGGCTAAAACAGAACAAATCTGTTTTATCTCGATAGCCTCTAATCCCACGTCATTCTTGGACTGCAGGGTTTTAACACTTTACTGGACAAACAGGAGTTCAGATTAATGTTGTTTTAAAATGCAGTAACGCCGTAAATATTTATTAAATATACACATATACTGTACATATTTATTTACATACATATACACATACATATAAAATTGTAATGTAAATGCATGTATTTTGACCCATGTTCTGCCAGACGTTTCTGCATAATCACCAGCTTTGTGTTTCTTCATTATTCATTTTTTTTTTTATTAAAGCGTTGAATGCATTGATGCAATGCAAATACGGTAACCTTTATCCTGCAGTGAGCAGTATTAATGCTGCTGTATGTTCAGGTTTATAAGTCAGAAAGCATTTTATTTCCATTTTTTTCCAGCATTTCACATTTTCTGTTATAAACCACTGGCCTTCCTTTTTTCATCTCTGTGCAACTGCATTATGGGACATGTTCACAGCTTTTTCACCTGTAATGTCTGTCTGACTTCTCTGTTTCAGTCTCTAAGCCAGCGCCACACTGGGAAGGAACAGCCGTCATCAATGGAGAGTTTAAGGAGCTGAAACTGTCCGACTACAAGGGCAAATACCTGGTGTTCTTCTTCTACCCACTGGACTTGTGAGTCTATTAGAACTGAATGATTCAGACAAAATATCAGTATTCCGATTTTACTGCTCCATATTGCGATAGTGATTCCTTTCAGTTTATTAAATATTGTTTCAAATGGTATGTTGAGTCCCCCATTCCATACAGTCCATATATGGAAAATTACAAAAACAGCCAGTTTTCAAATCATAGATTTGTGATGCCACAAAACCAACACATTAAATATCTCCTTATTCTTCCTACAGTAGTTCAGCTTTTTAATGGTCACCTGGAGCTGTGATTGGTCACCCTGTCAGAAACACTGTGATTGGTTAGAGATTCGTTTGCAAACTGCAGCCTTCTGTGATATCAGTATTGCAGAGGCTGACACTTATGTTAGAACAATGCTGTGAGGGTTTGATTGCATGGGAGCATTAGTGAGGTCAGGTTATGTTTGTGCTGAAGTTAGTGTCTGCTGCAGAAGTGTGTGTGTGTAAATGATTAATCTGATTCATGATTAAGAAATGAGTAATCTGCCTTTTTTGTTAACAGTACGTTTGTGTGCCCCACTGAGATCATTGCATTCGGTGACCGAGTTCACGAGTTCCATGCCATAAACGCTGACGTGGTGGCCTGTTCTGTCGACTCTCAGTTCACACACCTGGCCTGGTGAGAACACACACACACTCCAAACATAGATTTGTACATGAACACAAAAAAATCTCTAACCTCAAATACCTCAATCACCTGAGACATAAAGTACTGTGTAAAAGTCTTGCTCTGTATCACCTTGTTGGTGCAAAAATGCTATTTTCTGTCTGTCAAACTGTCTTATCTTTGGCATATTAAATGAAATGGGAACAAATGTTTTACTGCGACAGACTCCAAGGTGCCTAAAGATACAAAGGAGTTCCCACCATTCAGCATTCAGCACCACCAGTATACTGATCACCGCCTGATCATCTGGAATCATCTGCACCTGTTTCTTTACTGGTTCAGGCCATAAGTTAGATGTACTTTGTTTTGCTTGAATGATTCATATGTAGGTCACTGTGTGTCTTAACACACAAAAACATTCCTCTGAAACTGGTCAGGTTCAGGGACCGGACTGAAAATGAGAGAACTTTGAAATTCCTTCAGGAAACCTGGAGAACTGTTTCTCAAGACCAGATTACAATACAAGAAAGTCTGGATCTTTGGGGGGGGGTCTGAAGTTTTGCTTCTTCAATCTGTTTCATCTTAAATGGGGTCTAACAGCTGTCTTGTTTAAGGTGGAACTGAAAAATTAAATAAGAAAGCTTTCTGCTTCTGCTCTGAGCCTCAAATGTTTTGCTTACTTATTTGATTGTTTTTTCTCTTTGTCCAACAGGATCAATACACCCAGGAAGCAGGGTGGCCTCGGACCAATGAAAATCCCCCTCTTGTCTGACCTCACTCACCAGATCGCCAAGGACTATGGTGTCTACCTGGAAGACCAGGGACACACACTCAGGTAGAGAAACCCACAAACACACACACACACACACACACACACACACAAATACACACACATATGGGGCTCTAGTTCTACCACTGATTTGATATAAAATGGGATTTGTTTTTGGTGAGGAAACACCATAAACAGCAAAAACATATATAAAATACTCTATTAAGAGTAATGAAAATATGAATAAAATGACTTAAGAGTCAATTACATTGTTTAATTCATACTTATACATGGAAGTTATCTTTTGTTCAGTAGAACATACATTTTCCAAAATTATTTGTTCCATTGACTTACAGTGAATTTAAAAACGTGTTGTTCTTCTTCTGTAAAGTTACTCTTGGATATACAAGGTAAAGCAGCTTTAAATTCTATATTTAAATGACCACTAAAGTCGTCCACCTGCTGAATCACAGCATTTTAAGTTCTCTGATGACCTAAATAAGAAAGTGATTTGTTGCAGTCTGAATTTTCTCCACAAGGGGGAGCTGTACACTCACACTGCAGCTTGGGGCTTAATGCAGACCTGAGGATATTGATCATTCAGAAGATAATCACTCAGCCCATTTCATATGATCATATATTTACATTTACAGTGTTTAACAGACACTCTTATTCAGGGAGATTCACCAGTAACCCCGATGTACAATTAGGAGTTGCTTGTAGACTTAGTTAGCGTTATCAATACACAAATAACATTGACTGATTATATTAGAGCTTGAGTGAGTCATTGAAGAGAGATGGTAGTATATATGACTGTGCGATCTATTTGGTCATTTTTATCTCACAAGCATTTGTGTATGGATTTAAAAAATTGTTTGTTTGTTTATTAGAGGTTTGTTCATCATCGATGATAAAGGAACACTGAGACAGATCACTATGAACGACCTGCCAGTCGGACGCTCCGTGGACGAGACGCTCCGACTAGTTCAAGCCTTCCAGTACACAGACAAACATGGAGAAGGTACACACACATGCACACACACAGAGTGAGCTCTAGTTCTGCCGCTGAATTTAGATTATATGGGGTTTGCCTTAGGTGATAACACTATATTGGAAAACTGCATATACAGTTGTAAAAATATGAAGTAAAATTACAGAATAAGAGACAGAAATGCTGTCAAATTCATATATGTATGTGTGAGGGGGGTGGCGGTGCTTTAGTAAAATGTATACTATATTGCATATTTATTTCTGTCTCCATTGTTAACTGTTTTTTCCGCTCTCTGTGTTTCCAGTTTGTCCGGCCGGCTGGAAGCCTGGCAGCGATACGGTGAGTTTGCGTGGTGTTTCGGTATTATCAATTACACACTCTACAGAGGACACACTTTACACACACATTAACACACTGTTAGTCTTTATTTACTGAATTTAACACACAATAAAACAGAAATCTGACCCGTATATTTACATTTTTTTCCAATCTGTTTAACTCTGCAAATCAATTGAAGTTTTCGAAAAAATATCAGATTTGAAGTGTGTCTCTGAAGAGGATGTAAACATTACAGATCATGTGTGTATGGGTGTTTGTATAAGTCAGATTGACTGCTGTATCCTTCCATTCTGTTTCTCTGCAGATTATTCCCGATCCGTCCGGAAAACTAAAGTACTTCGACAAGCTGAACTGATTCTCCGTGTCGTGAGTTTGTAGTCGTGTGTGAAAAACACAATAAACTAAGGTTTTTGATAAAACTGTGATGTGTGTGCTGTTTGTTCGGCCTACACTGAATCAATGAACTACAGTGAAAAGGTGAATTTCATAAAACTCATTTTGTATGTTAAAGTCCAGCTTTTCCAGTCATGCACCGAAACTAAACCATGGAGGGCGCTGTTTACTTACGTTTCAATTCAATTGACTTTTTCTGTTTTGTTGTCAGACAAAACTCTTCAGCACACTTCCACAGGCCCCCCCAACCCCCACACACACACACACACTCTCACTGACGCCCATCATTTATTGATATTCAACAGTGCCTTTGTCTTATGGCAATTCAAATGGACTCTGCCCCTGAGCTGACCGGACCGTCCACAGCATCCCTGTGAGGCCGGGATGTGACAGTGTTTCTTGGGGAGAGGGAGACAAGTGCCTGTCTGGGACAGTGACCTTTTTAACGACTGCTCGTAAAGTGATAAGTGAAAGTGGGACATCCAGCAGAATTAGGGTTTATCAGTGATAATAAAGTTTAATGGTTCCAGCACAGGACAGGGTGTTTGCTGAGGACAGCAGGATCGATTAAAGGTCAGACAATAAATCTAATCGGCTGCAGAACAGCTTCACTGCGCGGCTTCAGAAACCACATGAGCTAGTCTATTTCACTTCAGGTAAAGGGCCTGTTGCATGGAGAACTACAGCTTCTTTTTTAGTATTGCAGAATGTGAACATTGTCAAAGTTTCAAAACATACTGCTCCCCCAAAACAGCTCCGTATGGAAAACTGCAAAAACGTCTGATTTTAAATTCAATTTCTGTGATGTCACAAGAAAACAATTAATTCGCATGCACCCGCGGTTACTCACAGCTGCAGTGGTTTAGCCCCACCCACTCACGCTGATGTTGCTATAATGAGTGTTTCAGACTAGACTTTTTGGATTAGGCAGGCCATCAGAGTGGAGCTTGTTTACAGATGTCAGACCTAAAGACACGGGGAAACAAATAGTACAAATTATAGCGTCCCCGAAGAAGATCAGGACTGTTTCCTGTCCTGTCAAACGTCCAGTGAAGGTGACCCTGATGTCCGTGTCCCGTTATGAACCGCAGAGCCACATATATACATATAGATAGATAGATACAGTTCTCAGCATCGCAGAGACACTGGTGTGATAGCAGAGGAGGAGTGTGTGAGTTACTAACGGCACTCATTGAAGAATAATTAATTATTAATATTGATTAACATTGATTAATAATGAATAAATATGAGGTCAAAGTGTTTCTACAGAAATCTACAGTGTTACTACACACACATACACACACTCATACACACACACACTCATACGCACATATAGATAGATTCATACACACATACACTCTTACACACACACTCACCCTCTTTGTGAAACTGAAACGTGACTAAAGCCTCTCCTGATCTGGACCGAGCCAGACGCGGATGAGTCACGCGGGGGGTATAGGAAATGCCGTCACACGGCGATGAAGGAGGAGCGCGAGGCGGCCGGAGTGTATAAAAGTGTGTGTGAGAGTGTGTGTTAGAGTGCGTGCTAGTCAGAGGAGCCTGTATGCAGCCCGGGACGGAGGACCAGAGCGCGAGCGCCGAATGAAGAAGTTCATCCTTCTGTTTTTCACCTACAGAGGACTGAAGAGGAGGAGCAAGAGGAGAAAATGGACAAACACACACACACTCACACACACACTCACACACACACCGTCACACTCAGGGACGCAGAGCCCAGAGACGTCCCGGACATCCTGCGGCTCATAAAGGTACACACATACAACTTCACAGACACCTCCTTTACACACACACACACACACCACTTCACTTCACCACCTTTATATGTAAATATGTATTTAAATTTTACATTAACTGTCATTGAAAGAGCTAGAAATACCTGAAACTAATTGTATTCTCTCTCTCTCTCTCTCTCTCTCTCTCTCTCTCTCTCTCTCTCTCTCTCTCTCTCTCTCTCTCTCTCTCTC
>JBBPCX010071468.1:0-10013 GCA_037974365.1 Hydrocynus forskahlii
GCTTCACTCCTGATTCAGTTTCTGATGGATGAAACAGAGTCACACACACACACACACACACACACACACACACACTCCGCCTTTAACATTACTGTTTTAATTGTTGCTGTTGTAAAATAATGTAAGTGTAGTTTAACATTTCCAAGGTATAATAAATATTTATGTGTATTATTTTTAAATAGTCTCCAAACATTTTTTTTTCTTCGAATTTTGCACAATGTGTGGTCAATAGTGTATAAAACAATAGTGACCTGCACATTTTACACAGACACACACTCCCACACATTTCCATGGCTGGATACTAAATACTATACAGTATATAAATTACACAGTTGAGTGAAATCTACCCACACACATGTTGGTTTGCAGTAAGTTATTGGACTTAGTAGAGATCAGTAGTAATGTTAAGTAATAAAAAAGTAATATTGACATAAATATTAATGTTGAACATGAAGACTTTTGCACATAAGATTTTGCACGTAATGCACATAAGATTTTTCACGTAAAAGAGAAAAACTTCATGAGCTCAACAGAGAAAGAACATTTAGACTCAGTAAAATATAGGAAAGAAAGAAAAGTGCAGTGCCCAGCACTACGAAACCAAACACCTTAATTTTACCCCTTAAAATTACCTTAATTTTGCCCTTAATTTCCCATACAGGAAATTTCCTGTATGGGAAATTAAGGGAAAAGTGCACAGATTAAGGCTGATTAAAGGGTAAAACTACTGAATTTTCCTCTTACTTTCCTCTTACCTCCTGAATTAATGCCTTACATTTAAGACGAAGGGGTTTCACGCTAGTACTTTAAATCTAAAAAGGTAAAATTAGGGGGTGTTTTCACAAATGAATGTCCACTTAATTCAAATGAAGGGGTTTGGTGTTTTCTCAGGGGTAAATTAAGGTAGCGTCAAGCACATTTTAGGTACATTGTGTTTGGTAGTACCGCGAACCAAGCAGTAAAGGGACAAAAAGTCATGCTAACACTGAACCCTGCAGTGTCACACTGACATAACCTCAACATAAACATGTCGTTAGGTGTCATGTGCTGTCAGAAGTTGTCATGACTGATTGTGTCAATTACAGGGACCACCATGTTGGACATAATGACACTAATTGCTCATTTAAGGTCGTGTTATCAAATATTATAAAATCTATCACGATAATTCCTGTTAATAGTGTCAAAATTTACATTAATGGACATAATATGTTATGACAACATATTGTCAAAAGCGATATTTTCAGATTTTACACTAAAATGTGTGATTTACCCAGAATAATTACGTCAAGTAGAGCAGATTGTCCCTCCAGCAATGGAAAGAAACTTCTCTCAAAAAAGGTTATTGCAGGTGGCAATGTTTTCAACAAATCTTATATTTTCACCTTTTTTACATCGTACAAGTACCTTCATGATGTGCTTTTGCAACAGGACTGAAGAAGATGCACACATTGTGATCTGAGGGTGAATTATTATTCAGTGTTCTGGCTCAACACTTTATATGTGTAGGGTTTCACAAAATATTGGAACATATAATTTTGGTACATGTTGGATCATATGAATACCTCAGTTTATCAAAACACACCTGAAGAAACCCATCCAGAACATCTGAGTCTTGCCAAAAAACTACTTTGCATATTGAGGCATTCAGCAGTCTTAGTGTTTGGCAAGGTCAGTATTATGATAACGATTAAGAAGTGATATATCGTGCAGCCCCACTCTCTAGAGCTGAGGATCTCAGTAACCTACACACTGCACAATGGAAACAATCTTTATTTGAGAAGTTTGGGCTCTCGAGCATGTCTGATCTTCCCGAACACTTTTCCCACTGCTCCCTCCCCAAATGTCAGAGTGCAGAACTGTGGTTAATGGTTTGGAGACCAGGAATGGGTTATAAATCTTACCCCATAAAACCCAGTGCTGGAATGCTTGAGATGGGCCAGGACAGATTGAGTCTGGGGTTTAGAAGCACTTAACCTGCCAGAAGCTTTGTGAATATGCTCTTTTCATTCAGTCTATCAGTACCTTCATGCCCACTGCAGTGTTCTCTCAGTCCAGTAAAGACTTCGCGGTGGCTACTTTTGTATGAAGGTCTGTCTATATGTACAGTGCCAGTTAAAAGTTATGTTGTTACTTTTTGATTTTTTTACCTTTTTTATTTTTCAAAAGCATCCAAACTGTAAAAAAAAAAAGTGCCTTGACCAAAAACCTTTTATTTTTTTGTTTTATTAAATGTACTTATGTTGCATACATCCACTTCACATTTACCCACACATGATGTCTTTTGACTTTGTACTTGTTATTAATATGAACAAAAAAGTCTGAAAAGTGAAAAAAATCCATTCAGACACCACGAATTAATAGCATTATTATTTTCTTGAGAACAGTTACAGCTTTGAGTTGTCAGAAGTAAGACGTAATTTGCTTTTTGTAGCATTGTGGTTTAATTTTGGCCTATTCCACCCAAAGAGTCTTTAATCCACCAAGGTTATGAGGGTTCCTCTGTTGGACTCATTTTAAGATCCTCCATAAACTTTCACTGTGTTTCAATTGAGAAGATTGGCTTGGCCATGCAAGCACATTCACCATTTTTAAGTTGTAGTATCGCTGAAACATCTTTCCTCTTCTCTTACCTTGGATGATGAGTTGAAATTGTAGTATCTCCTTGTACATTGCTCCATTCATTTTTCCTTCATGATGCTTATTGGTCCATTACCTCCATACTTCATTGCGGGTGTGTTGTTCTTGGGATTATACATGTAATCTTTCATTCTCCAGTCATGGAAAGCCGAAATATTGACAAAAATTCAATTTTTGTTTTGTCAATTCTATTTGTTAAATTTTAGCCCTTTGCTTGGAGTTGTTTAATCATGTGACACTGAGAATTTTAGGAAGCTCTTTCATGTCAGCCATGATTCCTACTTGTTTCATGAAATCTTCTGATCTTATCATGACACTATTTGATGTAATTTGCTTGAAATCGTTTTTGTTTTTGCAGGATTCATCTCTAGAACTTGATCTATATTTATGTACCCTTTTCATATGTTTATATTTAATTACATAATCTGAACACATCTGTTGCAAATTCTTTAAACATAATTTTATTCATGCTTTTGAATGTATATTTCTAAGTACAGAATGTCAAGTCAAGTAGGTTTTATTTGTCGTTTCTGCCATATACACACAGTACATGGTAAAAACAAAACAACGTTCCTCCAGGACCATGGTGCAACACAGGAACAGAACAGAACAGAACACAAGCCCACGAGTGCAAGCAGGACAAAGAAGTGCATATATGAACTGAAAATATATAAATAACAAAACAAAAGTGTGAATGCTCTTCCGCTTTCCTCTTACAGTCTCTTAGATTGTAGATTTTTATTGTTATTTTTTTTGCGGTAGACCCGCTTTGGACTTGGTACGATTGCAAAATAAAATCTATCATATTAGACATGCCCAAAGTTTTGACTGCTACTGTATCTCAGCATTCATGCGAGACTTTTTATGCATTTTTTTATGGCGAAATAGAGTAGAATTGCCCAAATAGAGCCGAGTGATTTATTAGCTTGAGGGATTGAGACGTATAATGCCTCTGTTTACCTCGTTAGTTTGCTGTCCTAAATCAGACTGAGAGTCGGGCAATGGCTTGCAGATGTGACTGCTTGCGGGTCTCCATAAACATGGCTGGCTGTAGTTTGCTCCCACTGGATACCGGTGATACTTCCAGAGCAGATAGCTGCCTCTCACCACAGCAAGTTAGAGAAGTATCGCAATTGGATAGGAGTTCTCAGTCAAGCTAGTAGGTCTGTTTAGAATTTACTGTTCTAACCACACCCAGAAAGCTTCAAGATTTATGGAGAACCTCTTTGAGCTCATTTGTCTGCAAAGTAGTATTTGCTAGCACTGCAATTACTAGAGGGTTGCTTCCAAATGCACTACTGAAGCACAGGGCTGCGTTATTTACATTCTACCTTCTAAATTAAGAAGATATCAATCAATTCTTTGTGTTCGTGTTACTACAAGAGAGGGCTTTTCTTACGGACCAGTGGTTCAGCCCATGGGCCGTGGCCCCCCAGTAGACTGTGGTGGGGTGGTTGAATATCTTTATTACAAAATGTTTGTTAAATGGAGATTTAACTTTAAATATGTGATCATTATTTGCAAAAACACAGCCAACATACTAACATCAAGCCTATGCAAGTACCTTTTGATCTTTTGGAATTTATCCATGAAGAATGAATGGCTAGATTTAGAAAATTGTTTATGTTGTGATTTTAGAGCTTGTGCAGTCACTGGAATGGGCCGTGGGAAGCAAAAGGTTGGGAACTGATACAGAACCCGGTCCTACAGCAAGATTGGAGCCCCTTCATAGACAGTAATATATGATGCTCCTGATTTGTTAGCTAGGCCTTGAACCTACACTCACAGGCCATTTTTTTCCTCAGTTAGGTTTATATTTATTAATTTATAGGCAGCTAACTTGAACCCACTTGCTGATGTTGGCACCTCAGTGTTCAGAATAGTCCCCCGACCAAATATCCAACCAAGAGCAGCTCAGAAACCCACCACTGATGAACTGCTAGAAGATGGCTCGCACAAATGGTACTGTGGGCTACAGAGAACTAAAGAGGAGGAGTTCCTAATGAAATGGTGTTTAAAATCCATAGCAGTGCTGCTATATCTGATGCATTCCTAATAAAGTCACACAACACCATACCAGTACCATACTGGTCTCTCTCTTAGGCTGAGAATGGTCCACCACCCAAAAATCTGTGGACAGTGGTGGTCCTATGGGGGATAGGGTGAAGTGGGGGCTGATATTTACTGCAGCAAAAGAGTGGTTCATCTGTTCTCGCACAGTTCTGAAATGTTCTTTAAACCTGGTTTTAATTACATTTATCTTATGAAAGAGGGTGTTGAGATTTATGCCTGATTTTTTATTAATAGACTTGATTGATTGAGCAGTAAAAGGAATACTCGTTTGTGGCAAGTGTGGGAATGATTTAGAAGTTTCTGATATGAGGACACAATTCCTCACATTTTTGGGAGTGTGTGTTTCTGTGTGTGTGGGTGTGTTCTGAGCTTCCGAGGTCAGAGTGTTTTATTTGCAGTACATTCTGTTAAGAAAAACAAATTGTTCCTTTGTACAAATTGAAAAAAAGAGTAAAGTGACCCCTCATAGTCATGTGTGAGCACCCAGTGTGAAATTCTTTCTCTACATTTAACCCATTCACCAAACAAAGCAGTGAGCAACCCGGGGACCCAACCAGCATTGCTCAAGGGTACCTTAGTGGTACCACCGTCAGTCCTGGGATTTGAACCCACAACATTCTGATTGCAACTCTCAAACCACCAGGCCACCAGTCCACTGCTGTAAGCTGTTGAGTATTTTCCTACTGAGTTTACCACGTTTAGGGAAATGTGACAATATTATTATATATTATTAGATATTATTATTATTATTGTTGTTATTATTATTATTATTATTATTATTGCTGTTGTTGTTATTGTTATTGATGATATTATTTCTTATTACTTTTTTATAGTAACATTTCCTGATTTTTTTTTATTAATTTTTTTTTTTTTTTTTGCTTAATGTATTAATTTATTCCTCCTTGTCACAAAGTGTGTTGACTTTTACTGTCCTTTGTTTTGGAAAACAAAATGTGCTAAAGAGGGCAGTGTGATTATCTGTACTGATTTCTAACACATTTGTTCATCTAGTTTAATATTTACACCCAAATATATATTATCACTTCGCCATTGCTGATAACAGTCCCTTCCACTCATCTATTTTTAATCCTTTCCACCAGTCTCATGTGTGAAGAATCAGCAGGAGCTGAGTTCATTAACAGTCATTTTCATGGTTCCTGCACACCTCAAGGAACAAACCTGCGTTGAGAAACGCTGTAAAAACAAATTCTGCATATTTTATATGAAACATACTGCATATTTTAAGCATTTTCCCCATTTTCTCTCTAATTTAGCAATTTCCAATTCCAGACACTATCTAAGAGTACCCCAACTACACGATTCTACCAATGGGGTAAAGGCCTGTAATTGTTTCCATCGAATCTTTCAAGCTGTCGTTAATGTAATGTCATGGGACAGTTAAACACGCTTGGAGGAGAACACTAGTTGCAGATGCCCAAGCTGGCTTGCATTACACTAACTGATGAGTATGGTTAGATAATAAATATACTATCCTGGACTCTTGGGATCAAACTCACAATCTTAAACTGATGGGGCCAATGCTGCCCTTCTTTAGATCCTCTTCATTTCTATCTTTTCAAAGTTAGTGTTGTTTCCAAACTTTTGGCCATTAGTGTATGTCAAGAGGGGTGTTAGGTCTTCCACTATAGTCCTGGGCTGAAGTTAACCGTCGGCTCCCGCAGAATGTGCTCTGACAACCTGAAACACCCCGTCATGCTGTGAGTACAATGGAATACAACGGAGCAGAAATCGCACCACCCCGTCACGTCGACGCACACTAAATGACAAAGGAGTAACCTTCATGTATGTGTATGTGGATCTACCCAGGCTGCCATCGTCTCCAGCCAGTTTTCCTTCACATATTTCATTTAAAAGGAGCAGCTGTGGACTCTGTATTTCTTTCCATTCTGGCCTGTGGAGCTGCAGGCTTTCTGATTTAGGTACTGTATAAGTAACACTGCGAAACAGAGGGGAATTGTGTGTATCCTCTCAGAGAGCGGGGCTCAGGGCTGAAGTTTCCATTAAGCCAGATGTGTGTATATGTTACGACACCTGGGGAAAGCCTGTGGCCTTTCGATGTCCATGAACTTCCATCCACGACCACCTAATTACTGGAGTTAATAATCCAGTGTGGCAGATTGTTGGCCGTAATGTAGAGTTATGGGTGGTAGTCAGGCTCCATTACGCAGGGTGAACCCACATTTTCAGAAATAGTACTATTGATATTGTTTTACAGCCTTTGAATGTTTCTTTTACAGGGGTTTCAAATGACACATTTAAAAAGAAGCAAGAATTGCTTCTTAGGGAGCGGGTTAGGATACTTGATTGATAATTAAAACAGGGATTAGGGAGAATGACTGTGTTGGGTATTGTGCCGCCCTGGTTGTTCAAAAACAGTCCAAACTGGTTTTTCATCCATGTTGGACGAGGGCCTGACTGGAAAGAAGCCCTGCTTGATACCGACTGGTCAGTTGTAGATGCGTTTCAGCAGAAAGGGTGATGGTTAAGCCGGCTCAAGGACACAAAGAGTGCTTTGAGCGATGCTTTAGATGAACCAGTTCTGGTTTTCTAAAGAACCAAGAGATGGTTTAATGTTTAGAAACTTTTAAAAGTTTTAAGTACCCTCACATAATGGAAACATTCTCAAATGGTGCAAAGATTCTTCTGTAAAGAGCCAAAGGGGTCAAAATGAGAAACAAAACTGTATTAACTGGTTTCCAACTGCTGTAGAAACCCTGCCACATGTTGCACTCGATTATCAGTGTATACGTCTGGGGTCTACACTTTGGATTGTATCTATTTTCTTCGTATTTTGTTATTTTCGGCATTTCTTTTTCCATTCTGCTGTCACTTACATACTTAACAGTTTCAGATCTGCATGTTACTTCATCATCTGCATGATCTGTCGCCGTCAACTTGCATACAGCTTGCATTGTTTCGTCTTCACGTGAGGGTTCTTTTAGACATGTTGGGTCATCTCGTGGCATTCATGTTTCAAAAGCTTCTTTGTCACTTTATCATGGTTGGCAGAAGAGTGTTTGTGGCGCCTTGTTTTTTAAGTGCATGACAGTACACACACTGGCCTTCTTGTGTCTTGCTCCTCCTTTTCACGCAGTTCCCCTCTGGCATTCGTCTACTGTCCAGTATTTGCTTCTTGTTTTGTCCTGGCATCAAGTTGGAAGTCCCCAGTCACAATTCCACACAACATGCTCAGTTCTAGACGTAATGTCTAGGACCTCGCTTAGCTGGCAGACAGTAGAGAAGCTTTCCCCATTTACTTATTATGTATTTAAATGTTGGCCTTCACAGTGGCATCCGGTGTCTGATGTCAGAGCGGGTGGGTGTGGCCTGGACTGGTCATTTCCTGTTTAGTTAAATTGACTGGTTTGTTGTCAGCCAGTCATAGCTATTCTTATCTCTGTAGTCATAATTTTATAATATAATAATATATTATTATACATAAAATATAGCATAATATAATATAATATAATATAGCATAATATAATATAATGTAGCATAACATAATATAATATAACATAATTTAAGTTATATATAATTACATCAATACACTGATAAAAATAATACAGTATAAAAAGTAACATTATATAAAGTGTGCCATAACTTGTTTTTTTTCCAATATATTAATTTTGGTAAATAAACAACAGCTGTGCACTAAAATGTGCAGATGTTGTTCCCTGTAGTGGATGTGTACTTACTTTCGCTTCAAATAAAAACAAACCATTCGATGCAACCAGGAGCGGCCATCCTTTCAGAGCACCTACCCGTCACCGTGTGACGTGCACGCATGTGAGCAGTTCTTTTTGACTGTCCGTGTTATAAGTTCAGAGCGCTGATATTCCTATGAAATATGATCCAGTTCGTGAATTGAAACAGCTCTCGTTTAATTCCTCTAAGCCCTGCTGCTCTGTTTTCAAGGCTGCGGTGTCTTTTACAGCCTATTATAGAAACCCAGTTAATTTGTGGTGTGTTTAGAGTAGGACACTTCTTTTATTTCTAATGAAGTAGGTTTGAAAAAGACTCCTGCCATGGTTGCTACTCTGAGGTTGACTGGAGCAGGCCTTGATCTGATCTCCAGTGTTTGTTATGTACACTGGTTTCCACTGTACAGTGGGGCTGGGTTTAAATAAAGTGATTTCTTGTCTTCTTTGTGGAAGAATGTGTCTGTCGCAAGATACTTGTTTTAAGTGCCCTGCATCTTCAGGTGTTTTTGTTTTGGCTGCCTAAACCTTAAGAAGGCCTGAAATGCAATATATTATTCTCAAAATGCATGCACCTCAACCATTATCGGTCAGTATTTGCTTAATGGCATTTTGATTTTATATTTTTAAATTTGCATGTGAATTATATTTCAAATTCAGCTTGCACTGGATTTTATCTTCCTATAGCTGCTATTTCCCTATAGATAAGTTAATTATGGTTGTTAAAACTCGGGGTGACGTCACTATAACTTTTTCATGTCCGATACAGATGCTGCAACCTTGAGCATGTGCCAATACCGAAACCAGTCCGATAACATTTTTTCCCTCTCTTACACAACTGAGCTTTTAATAATACATTGGTCTGGATGCACTCTGAATCTGAAATGGCTCCCTACTTCCTCTATAGTGCGCTGTGCGAGTTATAGCATTTGAGTTTCTACACCCATATGGTGCACAATTAGTCTGTTTTGTAATTCTCCACACAAGGCAGAATCGTTAAAAGCCACTGTTCGACATATTCTGCACTGTTTGACTGTGGGAGCCTGTATTCCAATATGTAGTGCATTTTGTAGGGAATAGGAAACCATTGGAGAGAAAGCCTTGAATTATTTGTGTCCTGACATGTTGCTCAAAGTTTAGATTTACGTGATTGTTCAGGCTTTTTCCGATATGACTTCAGTTTGCAGTACCGATACTGAGTACACCTGAAAGAGCACACTCCTAATTAAGACTGAATGAAGGAGTGGTACAGTTGTGTCCGCCTTGTAAACACCAAAGTCTCCAGCCATTCTGGGTCATCTTAAGAAGCTTGCTTTCTACACTCTGACATTAAGTGTGTTTTTAAGTAGCCCATATTGTTTATAGTACAGAGAATGATGCAAAATAGCTTTTGTTGCTGTCCAGTTTGTGCAGTTGTTCATATGTCCTAGCTTCACAAATGCAAACTTTCAAATTTTCTATATGGCGTAAAATTACACGGTACTTTACAGGTTTTTTGGTAATGAGTCGGGAGAGACAGCACGGTGAAGTAAGTGTGAAAAATAGCTGAGCATCCTCTCAGTTAGGATACAGTTAATGCCCCCC
>JBBPCX010071469.1:0-10011 GCA_037974365.1 Hydrocynus forskahlii
CCTAAATGCAGTGGTTTCTATGGTGGAATTGTATATCAGCCGTTAGAATGCTCTCTCCTGCTCCCCTCCATTGAGGTCAAGGCCATGTCCACATGTACGCAGGTATTTCTGAGAACTGAGATTTTCCATTTTTGTTTTTTTTTTAAATCGTGTCCACACAAGCACGTTTTCAAAAATATCTCTGTTCACATGTAATCGCAAAAAACACTGACAAAAGCATACCAAGGCAGCAGGTGGCGGTATAACCATAAACCATATAGCATTGGTGACCAATCAGAAGCCTTGGATGCGGGACGTCATTACCAGAGACACTGGGCAATGTTGCCTTGTCAAAAATGTTTATACAGTTCATAACACCAATGATGAGAAATGGGCAAATAATATGCATACTCAGAGAAAATATATTTTATTAACTTGAGAAGAGCCTAGATAGAGAGATATTTCAAAGTGCATAGAGCCAGTATACAGTCAGGTTCTAACACAGAAATGCTACCGTGAAGCAGGACACAGGCTACTTCAAATCGTGCCATGATCACTGCAGAAAAGGGCATTTTAGAGTCAGAAAACTTTATTGATCCTAGAGGAAAATGTTTATGTAATGACGGCTAAGACACAGACCCCAGAGTAGCGACATATACTCTTTAAAAGAGCTTTTAAGATATTAATCACCGTAAACCAGTGACCCGAACGCAAGATCCCACAGATAAACCAGCTTCCCTAACGCTAGGGAGCTCAGAATCCCAAGACTGTGCAAAAGGGCATGGCAGCATGTTTCGACAGAACACCGGACCGGGTTAAAGTCACGTGGTGTGATTAATCAGCGTTATTTTTTTAACGCGTTTTTTTCTGTGATTAATTGATGGAAATTAATGTGTTAATTCGACATCCCTAGTATAAACATGCCAAAACTTCTAACAAGGTTGAGAGCAGTAGTGATTTATAAACGTTGGGCATTGTAGATGACATCATATGAGTGGTGCACAGTATGACACGAAACGGTCCGTTTTTCAAAATCTCCTCTTTGGCCAAAGTTTTCAAAAACCTCCGTTTTCACTGACCCAAAGCACCATTTACATGTGGACGAACGGCCAAAATGCATAGAAAAACCTGTTTTCAGAAATACCTGTGTAAGTCTGGACATGGCCTAATTCAGTTGTTAGTTTTTTTAACTACAAGTGAACCTCCTCTGAATCCAATATGGCCGACAGAGAGCCACACTTGTTGACCATTGCTGGAATATCTTGTCAATCCTTCTATTCTAGGAGAACCTTAGGGGCAAAAAAAACATTATGATATGCGGGAGTATCTAAATAACAATATAATTTTTTTAGTTTGAAATTTTTATTTAAAATAAGTAGTAAAGCAGCGATTAAGCATCTGTCCACCAAAGGTGGACGTCATGCATTGCTAAGTATATTTCCAACATAAGTCATGTAGTAGATTCATTTTTTATTATGACAATTTTGATTGCAATTAGGTGCATTTTGGGTTCATGTATAAGTTCGTTTTAAAAAATATACATTTTTGTGCATAGTTGTAGTTTGTATTAAAAATATGACAAAATGATCATTTTTACTAAGAAGTGTGTGCTCAGTGTGTGTGCAGTGTGTGTACAGAATGTGCAGAGTGTGTGCAGAGTGTGTGCAGAGTGTGCTCATTGTGAGCTCATTGTGTGCAGTGTGTGTGCAGTGTGTGTACAGAATGTGCAGAGTGTGTGCTAAGTGTGTGCAGAGTGTATGTGAAAGTATTTTAAAGTGGTTTTCAAAGCATTCAGTGAGGTAACTGCTCATGGATTTTTGATAAAACTCAGTTTGAATAATTCTTCCATTAAGTTTATACTATTTCATGTTGAGGGCTTTAGTGCATGTAGTGCACTGTTGTGGACATTTCTGTAACTTCTCTGAGAAGAGTAAAAACACATTTAAAAAAATCTTGACTGAGGATTTCATAATTCATGCATCAGAGGGTTAATGCCTTCTATAGACTGCAATTTCAGCGTCAGATCATTACATTTCATAAGATCATTACATGTCATACTGTGCAGCATGGTTTTAATAAACTTAGGTACAATGTGTGTGTATGTGAAGGTGTGTAGATGTACAATGCCCTGGTGCTGCGTTAACAGAACAAGATGATTGGTGCGCTATGATGTACTGCTGTTCATTCATTTCAGCTCCATGCTAGTTGGATTTTGCCGCATTGATAAATGCCAGTTCATGCTGCGTTTTGATTTGCTTGTCAGAAACATAGGTTGAAGCAGCACACACACTGTGAGATGGTCATCCAAAATTTCTTTCATTATCAGAGAATGGATATAATATGGTGTGTCGCCATATTCCTTTTTTAAACGAGCAATTGTTTGGAGACCTTTGGGGAGTAGTGGTCCTCCTTCTTTCAGGAAGAAGAACAGCATCTCAGAAGCACACTGAAAGTTACAAGGTGAGGTATCTCTCTTCATGATGTCAAAAAAATCAAGTTTATCCGGCAGTCCTGCTTCAGTTCCCTTTTGGTGTGACGCATTTTACACAAAAATGCCCAAATGAAAGAACTTTTCAGTCAATATTACCTTGAAAGCTATGTTGTCATATTGTAGTTACCATGGTTTTAGGATGTTAGCATAAAAGCACATGGCTTAATTTCATGCTAAGTACATGAAACCTCATATGGTGTGACACAACATCACATAGGGTGACAGGGTTTTCCTGTCACACCATATGATTATTTTGTCACACTGATATAAACTGCATTTAAATACATAAATAATGCTCTTAGATACATATTTCATAGCCAGTAGTTATAATATAATACGTTTATTGAATATTTTGTCCTTTTAACAGATTTTGATAGTATATTATTCATACATTTAATATCTTTACACCAAATTAATTCAGTGAATCCCTTCTTCCATACTTTCCCATTTTCAAGATGAATCCATGATAAACTAGAGCATTTTTTCATTCAAACGTTTCCCTTTATTTATTTATTTTTTGGTTTGAGGCAGATTTTAGTAAATGGTGAGAGATGGCAAGTGCAGAAAGAACAAGGAAATACAGGGAGAGATTAAATGCAGATCCTGTAAAGAGGGAGGAGATCCTGAGGAAAATTTAAGTTATTTCTAGTGATGCAGGCTTATGACATTTGTACTATGTGTAGTTATATTGAGCCCAAGTTGAAAAGCACATTATACTTGGAAAAACTTGGCTCAAAGAAAGCTCTACAGATAAACATACATACATTTGCACGAGCAGGCACATTCCGCCAACCCCCCTCCCTCTCTGAACTGCTTGCAACAGCAGATGTGAGATGCATGCAACACCTCTGTCCAAACTGCTGCTTTGATGAGGTGCAGCTTAATGACCACAGTCAAAGTGATTCAGCAACATGGGAGCAGTGGGGAAAAGTGGATGCTGAGGTTGGTGGGAAAATATACAAAAACTGGATGAAGAAAACAGAAAAGGGAACTCTGCTGGAGTTAACTGAACTGTTCCAGAAGGGGCTGCAGGTGATTGCAGGGCACCAGTTTAATGCATGGTCTTGCATGTAGACTTCTCAGAGAACTATGCATGTAAACTGAACACTGAGATTCAGTCTTACCATTTTGGTGGCAATAGGCAACAATCAACATTACACACGGCAGTTGCCTACTCAGTTATTGGCTCACAGTGCTATGCCGCAATCTCCAAGTCCTTACGTCACGATGAACGCGCATTGGGGGGCACACATAAAGCCCGTTTTAGAGGATTTCCGAAGAGGAAATGTCCATGTTATTGAGACAGTACATTTTCTGAGTGATGGGCCAGCCAACCAATACCGCAACAGGGCGAACTGCTACCTCATGAGCAGCACTCCCTACACATGGGGGCTCAAGCAGATCACCTGGAACTACTCAGAGCGTGGCCATGGGAAAGGGGCACCTGATGCCGTCGGGGGGAACTCTGAAAATAAAAGCGAACATGCATGTACTTGGGAGTAGGGACCTGCAATGTCCAAAGGAAATGTGTGAATATTTGCAAGAGACTGTTGAAAACGTCAAGGTCATTTGGATCGAAGAGGAAGAGATCTCTGCAATGGACAAAATGCTCCCTCCATCAGTGCACCCAGTGACTGGTATCAGCAACACGCACCAGATTCTGTCCTTTGTCCAAGGGGAGATATTCTACAGGGCTTTGAGTTGCTTTTGTAAATACCCAGATATGTGTGCTTCTCACAAGCCAACTCATTTTCAGTTTGACAGCAGCTCACCTGCTGAAGTGCTCTGCTCCCAGGCAAGTGACTCTCATGCTGAGGTGCCACCTCCCCAACCAAGCAAAAGTTCACTCATTACTCAAGCTGAGGCAGATTTCTCAGATGATGATGAGAATGAGAAATACACAGAGGGGCAGTTTGTGATTGTGAAATATGAGGAGAAGCCATATGTGGGTCAGATAGTGGAAATACTCAGTGAGAATGAGCTGAAGGTCAACTGCATGAAACAGAAGGGGTGCCAGAATGCTTTTGTGTGGCCACAAAGACAGGATTGCATATACTACAACCGAAATGAAATAGTCTGCAGCCTCAAACAACCCCAGCAGTGCAAGCGTTTTGCCATGCTCTTAAAATTCGACTGGCTCATGTTTAATTAATTCTAAACCTGCAACAAATATAAGCTTATCCAGTTCCTTCATAAAAATATGGTTCTTCTGTTTGTCTCTAGAAGCCTAATGTTTTACGATGTTTAGTGGCACACTGTTTTTAATCACACATCACCAGCTTGCAGTCAGTCATTGTTTTACTCATCCTCATTTTGAAATGAATTTATGCATTCCATAAAAAATGTTCAATGATTTACTAAAGATTATTAGAATTCATGGTGTTAATATTCAACAGATTAAAATAAAAAGTGCAACATTGAAAGGATACAGTAAGTTGATTAACTAATGTTAAAAACATGAAAGTGTTAAAGTGTTAAAAATGTTTTTGCTACTTTGAGTATTTTGCTGTAAAAAAAATTGTGATTACTGAAACATTGATTCCAGTCACTTGTTAAACTCAAGTTTTGTTGTTTGTTAAATGCAGCTAATACTGATTTTTGGATACAGATTGTTGTGTGGTGTGATTCATCATATGGTGTGACACCATGTCATTCAGTGTGACATTCAGAATTTTGAAAATAATTAAGGCTTTTTGGTTATTAATCATAAAATCATCAATGTGACAGATAGGGAATAGTGCCACCAAAGGTTACAAGCATTTTAGTACTTTTAAAACGATACTCCCAAATTAATTTGAAGTATATTGAAAGATTATGAGTAAACGTCTGACAATAGTTGATAAAGTAATGTAAGGCAAAATGTAACATATTTGTACACAAAAATGCTATACTTTTAAATAGTACTGATAAAGAATCAGGATAAATTGTTTCACATTATCACATTATAAGACTTTTTTAATTTAATACACAATAACATTCATGTCACACCGTATGACAATTTTCGTCACTATGGCAATAAACTAGTGACTAAATATACATTTCAGGACAACCTCTACAAGAAAATATATATATTTGGAGATATAAGATATTTGGTAGAATCTCACCAAATGATTTCCATGACTTACATTTGAGATTTAAAAAAAAAAACTTTTTTCAGCCCAATATGTCAACCACCCATTAGTCCAAAATACTAAAATAAATCAGAAGTTTAGCATGATGGTTAACATTAAGTTTTGCACAAGGTCTCCAACTTAATGTGCATATGGCAGAAAGGTATTTGTGATAACAGAGTGTAGTTGATAGGGGTGCTGTCTGCAAGGAAGGAAGCTTATACTAATTATACTATCTGCTTTGTAGAACCACCATTAAAAACGCCAAAAACAAAATAAAAACACAAAAAAATAACCTTCTATTGGAGTGAGGAGGAAGAAGAGGTGTACAACATACTTCTCATTAGGGGCGCAGATAGCATAAATGGTGATAGTCCATGTGACCCATAGCTCCCACTGAAACCAAAACGTAATAAATGTTTGGTGAACATACTGGTTCATTGAATTGTATTTTTCCATCTCCTTCATTATTCCTTGCCATCCTGCTGTCTCTCCTTTTGAATTAAACCCCACACTGTCTGTGACATTGATTGCCATTGAACAGTTTATCAACATTTGTCCAGGTCTGATCAAGGAGGTCTGACCCACCCCCATCTGCGCCTATGCTTCTCAGTATTGGTATTTAAAGAACATGATGTTAGATTTAATAGTTATGATTGTCTTTAGATGTTTACAATATAATTGTACAAACTAATGTTTGAAAATGTATCTAGTTCACATTTGTGTTGCAATATAGACATACAGTTATGAAAGCTAAAAGTGCAGTTGACAATAGCAACTGCAATAGAGGAATTGCGTCATCAAGGTTCCTGGATTCAGTAGTGTTTTGTGTTTTTTCATTTTTAAGAACATAATAATGTCTTTAATAATGTCTTTATATGTATTTTCAGAACATACAAACATTAATAAAGAAAAAAGAAAAAAAACATTTAGGATTTATTATAATATTAATGAAAGTATGCACTCCTGTTTTGAGCAAAACTCAAATTAATTTCAAACTATTCTTTTTCGATTCCAAATGGATTCGAAATCAAATCATTGTGTGGACCAGTGTTAACCCTAAGCTGCAGCTGAGCCCAGCCGATCTAGAGTGAAG
The DNA here is from genome assembly GCA_037974365.1 of Hydrocynus forskahlii. Classification (NCBI taxonomy): domain Eukaryota; kingdom Metazoa; phylum Chordata; class Actinopteri; order Characiformes; family Alestidae; genus Hydrocynus; species Hydrocynus forskahlii. The sequence goes on from JBBPCX010071469.1 coordinate 6,677, forward strand.
GAGCAAGCAGAGCTAGATCTATAAATCTGATAACCCCCAACAAAAAGCACTATTGTATAATGGTTCAACAGTGTGTGTATGTCTGTGTGTGTTTGTGCATAATTTACCATGACAGCAATGGAAAGGTAATATGCATGTTAGTGATGGCTGTATTGTTTAAGAGACTTGTGTCAGCTCAAAATACAAGACCTTTGTATGTTCTTGTGTTTTACTAAGACTTCAAATAAATTAAAGGTCATCATGCCTCAGGATATTTGAAATCCCCTCTGTAAGGGTAAATCCTTTCTTACGTTTACGTTTATATCATTAGTTTAGCTACGCAAATAAACTGCACGCATAGAAACACTGGATAACACTGAAAGCCCTGTTGGGGTCCTAAAATATATACATAAAATATTTTAAATTACAAAATATACCTATTTATGTATTGGGTTAACACTTACAGGGCTCCAGATGGGAACTAAAATGGTCAGCAATGCAACTAGATCATGTATTTTGCGACTAGTTTTTTCATTTCACTCGCCAGTGACGATCGTCTCTCACAACCAAGAGGAATTAAAATAAAAGTACAAGAAAAGTGACATAACAATGTTCAGAAATACAAACCCATTCTGTGTTCCCAGTTCACACGATACGTCATACTGCGAGTGGCGAAAGCACCATGTAAACTAATACAGGTAGACATCGTTTTCTGATGAAAAGACAATAAGACTCGGTGACAAAAAATACAAACATTTTATTGTATACACAAGGGCTTAAGAAATAATTTCTGAAAACATTTCACTCATTCCTTTCTCTCTCACACACACTATAGTGGCTCGGGATTAAATATATACAGGACTTGATCTAAAATCCTTGGAACAGTGTGTGTTGCCACTCTTTAATTTAAGAGTGTTCAGTCTGGCCCTGTGGTGCAGCCTCAGTTCGTGGAAGACCGATACAACTAAAGACAAGAGCTTAAAATGATGGTTGTCATTTCCAAACTGTGGCCCGGACAAACTGATCAGTCAAAGATACACTGACTGCTTGCCCTGATGCTGACTGTAGGATGACACGCTCCACTACTTTAACCACCTTGACTAGCCCCTCAGAAGGAATCGTTAAACCTCTACTGTTTTTTAATGACAGTAAGTGGTAGCTTTGATAATATTATGCTGGTTCAGCATCTGTTAGCAAACTAGCACGGCACACATCACAGGAGAGCTTTCTCAAAATGTGTCGAATGACAAACTCTGGTAAGGCTGAACAATTGTTTTGATTATATTTGGCCATTATAAAATCCTGTATTTGTCACGTCGCAGCTCCTTCTCCCGACACATAAAGCAGGCACATTCGCACCACTCAAGGTCTTCTGGAATCATACTTTATTTTCAAAGAAATCAAAACCAAAAACTGGCATGAGAGCCAGACTCATAGACTATAGGCTATGAGTCTGAGACGGTGGAGAGCTACAGGTACCTTGGTGTGCATCTGAACAATAAACTAGACTGGACTCATAACTCAAACACCCTATACAGGAAAGGGCGGAGCAGGCTGTACTCTCTTTGGAGTGAAGGGCCCACTCCTGAAGACCTTTTATGACTCTGTGGTGGCCTCAGCCATCTTTTGCGGTGTGGTCTGCTGGGGCAGCAGCATCTCTGCTGGGGACAGAAAAAGACTGAACAGGCTGATCCGGAGCCAGCTCTGTTCTGGGATGCCCTCTGGACCCAGTGGAGGTGGTGAGTGATAGGAGAATGGAGGCTAATCTGTCATCCCTGTTGGACAACATCTCCCACCCCATGCAGGAGGCTCTGAAAGCACTGAGCAGCTCCTTCAGTGGCAGGTTGCTGCACGCACGATGTGGGACGGAGAGATTCCGCAAGTTTTCCTACCAACCACTGTCAGACTTTACAACAAAGACTTTTGCTGATGACCACACACGTGCAGTCAGTCACAGACACAGAGTCTTTGGGGTCTCAGTCGCTGCTTGTGGCCACCGGCTGTTCTCCACTACGGGCTGGGCTGGCCACGTAGCTTCGGTGGGCGGCGCTTCTTGCCACATCTGGGGCTGGAAAGATGCCTCACTCTGATGTTGGCGCTGGGTCCTAGCGCCCCAGCCTGCTGTGAGTGAGGCTCCCAGTTCCAGCCAAGAGCTTTGAGGCGAGCCGGGCGCGAGCCAGAGTGGTGGAATGCCGGAGGACACCTCTGACCTCAAGGGCAGCTGGAGATCGGGTGGACGACGTGAACGACATGGACCCCCACGTCTCTTACGTCTCTTATCTGCGGATCTCCCGCCTTGCCTACCGGCGAGCCCGAGCGGGAGCTCCTCCGCGGCCGAGTCAAGGACAAGGGGGTCCACAATACATTCTGGATCGAGGATTCGTCGATCCACCCGTTCCACCAGAAGCCCAGGCCCGCTTCATCCTCCTCCGACTCACCACCACCCAACAGCTCTGTCGTTGTAAACTGGCTTGTCTTTGCCGACTTACTCCTGAGCTGGTTGCAGCCTGCCTCACTCCCTTTCAGCAGGGCAAGAGTCCAGGCCCCAAGGACCAGTTCCTTCGGGGTCAACTCACTCCCTGCCGGCTCTTCATCCCACTCGAGCACCCCAGAGGGCTCCAGGGGCTTGTCTCGCTGGTTTTGGTGCCCATTTGTTTGGTCGGTCAATCTGTCACGTCGCAGCTCCTTCTCCCGGCACATGAAGCAGGCACATTCGCACCATTCAAGGTCTTCTGGAATCATACTTTATTTTCAAAGAATTCAAAACCAAAAACTGGCATGAGAGCCAGACTCATAGACTATAGAGTTTCTCTAAACTTAAAGGAGACAGGAGTGACCAAAATGCTAACCATGAGGGTTGACCAACCCTTAAATACCTACCCCTTAAACACACAAACCAATGACAAGCGAAAGTCGAAACACAAAACAGCTGAAACAATTGATCATCCAAAACAAAACATTCCTTCATAATAAAAGTTCAACACAAAACCTCAAAACCAAAAAACAGAAAAAGGATGGCCTCTAGACCTGAGAGTTGTAAGATCCAGTTTCTGATCCAGGCAAAGAAATGATCATAAGATTAATTAGCAAAGAAATCATTCAAGATTCTTTGGTTTCCACACGCTCCACTTTGGAAAGCAGAGGGGCTGGAAACACGACGCCCAGGGATCTGACCTTATCTCACAGGCTGCATTCCTGGGCCCCTCACCCACTTCCCTGCACACACACACACACACCCACACACACCCACACACACACACACACACACACACACATACTCACAGGTACAGTGCTGTGCAAAAGTTTAAGGCGCCTGTGAAGATTGTATTTATAAACTGTTTAGACGAGCAGTGAGT
>JBBPCX010071470.1:0-10011 GCA_037974365.1 Hydrocynus forskahlii
TATATTTATATTTATATATATATATTATCATTACATATAGAAATTAAAAATGAATAGAAATAATAGAAATCTCTGGTATGTTTGAACGTGTTATTAGTGCTTTACTGATGCTGTACTTCAGTACTTACAAATTTACTGATTAGTAAATTCTTTGTTCAGAGGGATTTCCTCTTAATTTAGTTCAACTGCTTGTTTTATATATGATTTGTGATCCAATGATGGGGTTCAGGTTGGCTTTAGGCAGAATGGTCAGTTTGGACTAAAATCTGATGTAGTTCAGGTCGGGTGGGCAGAGGTGGGTAGTTTGCATGCCGAGAGTTTAGCTGTTTTTGTGCTTTTTACATGTATTTTTAAACTATAGTAAACTGATTCAGTTCCGCTGTCTGTGCATCCTTAGCATCATAGCGCTGCCTGCTGGAGAAATGTGGCGGTGGCGTTCAGATCAGTCGAGTTTGAGTGATGCAGGTTAAAGAGCGGCAAGCCACAGCGTGAACAGGGACACTATAGCATGTTGGGTTTTCGAGATTGAGGAAATTAGGCCTGTAACGTTCTTGAATTTCATTTTCCGTGAGTGGGAACCCAGTCTGAGAGGGAAGACTGCAGTGCAAGAGGGCCTCCAGACCTCCAGCTGCTGCCCTCACCAGACCGGCCTGGATCTGAAATGAGCTGAACGTAATCACTTTATTCTCCACTGACACTGTTGTGTTCTCTTTCTCGTCCTGAAATCCAGGATAAGAAGTACACGCTGACCATGGAGGACCTGACCCCAGCCTTATCCGAGTATGGCATCAATGTGAAGAAGCCCTATTACTTCACATAATCAGCTCCTGCTGACACGAACTGCTGATGAAAACATGGACATTTGCTCTGTAAACTCCTGTACCACCTAAAGACATCACATTTTTTTTAACCATTTAAACCATTGGCCCCATCCCGGACAGAGAAAACCCAGTTTAGTTCAGGCTTTTTGTTAATTTAATTGTTTTGTATTTAGTTTAAACTGTGGTGTTTCATCACCTGCTGGTAATGTGGGATTGACAAAAAAAATAAACAGGAATGGTCACTAATCTCATTCTTTTTCACATTGGATCAGTGTGATAGTGAATAAAATTGGAGACGTCTGGTTCCATTCATCTCCACTGGAAAGAAATCAGTCTCTACAATCAACCCCTTCACACCAAACACACTCTGAACACACACTGAGTTAAGGGGGGAATTACAAGCATTTTATGTTTTTTGGAGAAATGCAGTTAAAGGCTCTGCTGAATTTAATACCAGATTACTGAGATGGTCTAGATGGCCTAAGTGATCCTCTGATGTTGTATGGTTGTTGGTGGTTTTGCAGTTTGTGTGTGTTTCTTCACCCCTGCTGTGAGACTCGGTTTCGGTTCTGTAGGACTTAAACTTGGCACAACCTGAGAGAACTCTGAGCACCACTTTACTGAAGGCCAGTGTTCGTAAAGCTACACAACACCTACATAAGCCCTTTATGACCAGCATTGCCCCTGATAAAGGTTTATTTCTATAAGTCTAGGTTGTTAAAGTGTTCTTTAGTGACTCTGGGAAGTGTTTCGACTGATGCTTTCTATTGTTTATCAGTTACGAAAGGTTTGAGTTGTGTAACGACATGATCGCTGTCTTACAGTAAAATCTCAGCTGATATATTCTCATAGCCGTTTAAAATGGTCTTTTGGATTACATTTTGGCCCTCAGAATGCTCCACCTGGACAGTTTACTGTTTTACCCCAGACTCCGCAGAATTTGAGTTTAATTCTCTGAGTAAGACTGGAGTGGCATAAAGCTTGAATGGTTTCTCTGAACTCAACGAGAGCAGACGTCATTTTCAGGCTCTGGTCTCTCAGAATTCACCCTGGGGTTGAATTAGTTTTGTTATATATCTAACGTGTCTACATAGACATTTAGGATGAAACGGGTGAAGACCTCATATCTCACTGATTTTACTGTTGTGATTGTGATACCTTTCACAATATTAAAGGGTCAATATTATCACTTTTCTGGAATAAAAAAAGGTTTAAAGTCTGTAAATATTGTTTCAAATGGTACGTTTATTCTCCCCATCTATATAGTCCATATATGGAGAAAAAGACAAAAACAGCCTGTTTGCAAATCATAGCCTTTGTGATGTCACAAAACCAACACCTTCAAATAAATCTCCTTATTCTGGCCACAGTAGTTTACCTCTACCCATTTATACACCGATTCGTCCTTTGCAGTGTCAGTACAGCAGAGACTAATACTGCGATAACAATTGACAGATATGTTGTGCAGCTGTATCACTTTGCGACTGAAACCTGATGTAATGAGCTCTACAGCTTGCAGTATGAAGGAAGTTTGTAATAAAGACCCCAGGAGAAAAGATATCCTGAAGTTCCAAAACCAGAGACTGGCTTCATGATCATCTCTTTATTATGTCAGTCGTTCAGGACACACCCAGAGGCGTTCGGAGCAATCATGAAAAAAATCATGAAAAACAAAACGGAAGTTAAAGAGTGGTGAGATCATCACTGAGTAAAAAGCAAATATCTGCTGTCCCTACTCTGGCTGAGCCCACGCTGGAGACTTTAGCGGGGACAAAACCACAACGCAGCGACGGCCAGCAAAACACAGAACAGCTCCAGTTTATAAAGCTTTAGGACCTGAAAAACTAAAGACAAACTGCAATCAAAAGCTCATATACAAGGGTCAGAGACCTCAGTATTTTTACACCACCACTTCAATTCCTGTAAAAAGGTTTAAAAATTGGGATTTTATACCAACACATCCTTCGAGTAACTTGGTTTCTTTAGAAAGGCTTTGTATTTAAATTTTTTCCCCAGTTGTCCCCTACGCCACCGCTCCAAAAGATGATGTTTCATGTGTAGTAACGCAGGTGTCCTCTGCTTTCCCAAATTTCCCCCAAAATTCAGTGTTTAAGGTGGAAACAGGAGGTTCAGGGTTTGGTGTGAAACTTGCCGAGTCAGTGCTATACACAGTGGGGGTGAATGGAACCAGATGTTTGACTCTAAAAGCCCCTCATAGAAAGTTATTCCATCAAAGTGTTATGGTTGTGCCACCTGATGCCTGAGACGTTGTTCTACCAGAGAAGATTTTGGTCCTAAAACTAAACCCATTCATGGTGGAGGGATACATGCAGGGCGTCGTGAGGCAAAGTAGTCCCCTAAGAAAACGGATTTAGTTTAGATTCACTATTTTACCATCATCAACATCCATATAAACACTCAGAGACACATGGAGATTCACTGGGGCGATAGTGAATAAAAGGGCTGGTTCCATTCACCTGTTTCACACACACTGTTTACAGTGAATTACGGGGAATTTTAATATCCATATGGCTAGGGATGGATGAAATGTAAGTACCTTTATCACAATATATGTCAATTAAAATATGTTTAATACATTAACTGTTCACAAGACATTCTGTAGGACAGATTAAAACATATCCTTCCAAAAATATCTAACAACTTGCTTCAAAGAGCAAAAACCTGTCCAGCCCTACCTGTCTAAAGAAAAGAAAAATCCAGATTGACGTTCGGCTCCCAGGGCCCACTGACCTTAAATGACCCCTCAGTAAAGATAAGTAAACATGGTGCCACACCTCACCTCGGCTAAACTCCAAAGATCCTCACTGGCCAAGTGTCCTCACAAATACTTTATTTCTAAAAGACATGTTCAGAGTAGACCCCTGTAAAAGAGCGTTTTCGGGTGGAGTGGGGCTGAGTGCTGGGACTCGCCAGTGAAGCCTGGTCAGGTCAGTCATGAAGTAGGTCGACGTTTCTTGTGTTGGATGAGGATCTACACTGCAGTGGTGGCGTCTCTCGCCTCAGCGGGCCTGGAACTGGGCGGAACCGGGATGGGACGTCTTTTACGTTTCACTATCTTCCCGCTGCGTCCGTTCAGGATTCCCTCAGAAACTCCCTCCATCTCCTTCATGCTGATGTTCAAGGCTTCTGCCATCTCATTCTTAGTCACGGAGACGAACTGGGGGTCCTGAGCAAGGGTGTCGAGACCACCGTTCCTCAGAGTCTGAAAAGTGAAGCACAATCATTTACAGTGAGGATTCACACACTTTTCCGTTCATTATTTAATACACTTCAAGTGCAGAAGTTCGTGTTCACACATGCGATCACATTGTCCTGACAAATAAACAAAAGGAATGTGACCCATAAACAAAGATACAGTATTCAGCTCCCCTCATTTCTTCATATTTTGCTTCCTTTCTTGTATTTTAATGTGGTCTTGCGGAACAGTTCTCCAGGCTTCCTGAAGGACTTTCAAAGAGCATCTAACTGAAGTCCTGAACCAGTGAAGAACCAGGAGCAGATGATTCCAGATGATCAGGCGGTAATCAGTATACTGGTGGTGCTGAATGCTGAATGATTGGAACTCCTTTATCTAGGCTCCTTTTAACTTTAGGCACTTTGCAGCCTGTCAGAGTAAAACATTTCTTCACATTTCTTTCATAATATGACAAATGTCTGTTGTAGATAAGCTGATTTGCATAACAGCCACATAATGATAGGGTTTCAGTCTGACTGACCAGAGACCCATTTGAGTATGAGGTGTGAACAACTGGTACTTAAATGGATAAAATCTGATCAGAACCTGATCCAGATACAGAACACATGAAATGAGGTGTAAATGAGGCCTAAATGTTCTTGTATAAATTACACCCTGTGACGTTGTAAAAGACACTGCCATTGGTTGGAAAGAGTTCACTCCAAGTGAACAGCTTTCTAAAGTTCTCAGGGGCAAAATTATTAAACACTGGAGCCCCATCTGAGTCTTGGTCCCTGTCAAGGTTCCTTCCTCCTGCTCTGTGAGAGATCTCCTGCCACTGTGGCCTCTGGCTTGTTCACCAGGGGTTCAAACCCAAACTCCATAAAGCTGGTTTGTGACATCATCATAATTTCAAAAGGTATTAGGTATGTACAGTGGCAAATCTCTCAGATGAGTCATTTTTTGTGATGATATTTAAGGAGACCCGTCAGTGGATGAATGAACAGTTAGCTAAACGGACTCTGAGGAATTAGTTTTTTTCCGGTCACCTTCCGGTCACAGGTGGTAGCAATACCACCCTGTAACCACCAGATGGCAGCCTAACAGTCAGCTGATCCCTACACCAGGTTACATATGAGGTTCCAAAAAAACACCTTAACATTCCGAGTGATTTGGATGATCTCCAACCAGACTAAAGTCACCCAAGAAGGGTGGTGCTATGGGGAACATGACTGACGCTTTGTGGACTATGATATTCATTGGTTGGACTATGATATTCATTGGTGGAACAAACAATCTAGAACAGTCCCAGCGAGTGTAACACTGTGGTAGAGTGGGACTGAAGCACTCCCTGCCTTTCCTCTTTGGTCGCCCAACAGCCCTGATGGAAGTATTCGCCCTGTGTGACTTGAAGGCTCCCAGTGTTAGAGTTTGTCCGGTTTACCTGCTGGATGAGTCGATCAGCGGCTGATTCCCGTTCCTCTGCGGCTTTAGGAGTGTTTTCTCCACTGTACACAGGATCGTAAGGGAACTGGGAGAAGATTAAGAACAGAACATGACGAGTGAAAGCAGGCAAAAGCCGGCACTGACTTACAGACTGGGAGGCACTGGTCTTTTAGACTCACCTGCGTAACATCGGTTCTGACGGTGAAGTTTGATTGGCTCCTGTCTTCTTCGTCTCTGATGGACGAGGCTCTGCCCAGGAACATGCTGGAGTCTCCTGTTTGAGAGCTTTTTATTCTCTTTACACAATGACCTGTTGCTACTGTGCTGTGCAGTTTCTTACTGAGTTAAAACATTACCATTATGTGCAATATTATATTACTATGATGTGCAATAGTCTACCACGTGCAGTATCATGCAATTTTCTTATCGGTGATAAAACATTGTCATTATGTTCAATATCTTATTACATTCAACATTACACGCACCATGTGAAATATCACTGTTCAATATCTACTTCTGATCTCTGTCACAGCAATAATAGATTCCTAATTACCATTAGAGTTAGTAGTAATTCACTTCACTGTACGTTATTTATCTTTAGTATTTATACCCTGGCATGTGTGTATATAATAGTGTATTTAATATTGAGTATTTCTGCAGAGGTTTTATTGGATTTATATTAGATTTTTTGTTTTTCTTGTCTCTGTGCAGTCATAACATAAGCAAATTCCTCCAAGGTCAATAAAGTTTTCTGATTCCGATTCTGATTACCGAGGAAATCTAAACGCTCTGCAAAGGGTCAGCTTTGCCTCATTTGTGTCGTTTTTTTTTTTTTACTCACTCAACTCCTCGAATGACTGGTCTCTGGTTCCGACAGCTGACGGTGACTCTCGCTCAACCACAAATCTGGATGTTTAAAAAAGGTCAGAGTTTTAGAGGACTGAATAAGAATGGTGGGAGAGTCCCAGTGAATATCAGAGAGTGTTTCTGGTCCATCCATCCCTAATGATGTGATGAAGTGCTCACCCCTCGGTGAAGTTGGCGTTGTTGTTGGTGTTTGTTCTGGTGGGGGTTGGTGGGAAGAACTCTGTGTTTGAGAGAAAGACGGAGTCAGGCGGAGACTCCACGTCCTCCAGGCGAGACTCGGAGAACTGCAGTGGCCGCTGGCTGGTCTGGGCCGCCGTGGGGCTGCTGGGCTCGGACGCAAACGGGTCCGCGTTCATCCCACCAAACAGACCTCCGGTTCTCTGAGAGGACACAGGTGAAAAAGATGTGATTAAAGGAGCATTGAAGACAACATTAACCAGCCTCTGCCTTTGTTTGGCTTGAATTTCCCCTTTTACCCAAACACAAGACCTGGAGACGTTTGGCGGCCCAAATGTTTAGTTTTGTGCTTGAGCTAAAAAGCCTGTGTTACTAGTTTAAACCCATCAATTAGCATCATGCTAACTGTCTAGACTGTATAGAACGTCTCTAATGGTCTTGCTAATGTGGTTTCTCACACTGTACGACACACTGTTATCTATAAACACTGGCTAAAGTACAGCCAAAATTCAGGCTTTTACTGTCTTTAGCTATAAAATACAAATTTTAGAACAACGGGCTAAACAAGTAAATAAACAGATACTCAAAATTCCTGCAAAATTCAATAGATGTAAACAAAGTCATTCAGAGTGTGTGTGTGGTGTGAAACCATCAATAATAATCTTACCAAGGCATATAATCATGAAAACTAGATTTAAAAAGCAAATCGATTCAAATGTAAAGATTTTTAGTTTAGTGTCTGCCAGGGAATCCACAGATTATAAAGCCGAGATCTGCAAACTGCCTTGGTGAGCATCGCTGAGAGGGAGGAGACCCCCTCCCTCTGGGTCTCACCTGCTGAGTGTGCTTATAGTTACAAATTAAAATAGTCAAATTAAATGTTTTCTGTTATAAATAGCAAGTACATAATTATTTAATTAATCGTAAAAACACTCACCATATTATTTGATTAGACGGCCCTGATTTCTAAGTACAGCTGATCACTAGGTGTGGCTGTTAAGTGACTGTGAAGTTTGTTTATGTGATAATCTGAATTATTACATTAAATTAATGCATAAATGCATTAAAAGCATACTGTGGCCACATCAAAGTACATTCATTATTGTACAATAACTTTTTTTTTTAAATCTGTAAGGATCAGTGTATTTCGAACTGATCCGCTGATTGTGAGGCTGTACTGAAGGCGGCTTTCCCTCAGGTGGACTCCACCTTGAGAGAAGGGCGTTACCCTGTAGATGCCCTCCTCTCCTGCCTCCATGGCTCTGTCCATCTCATCTTCAGCGATGAGGTCTCCTGAGATGGCCCGGTGGAGCTCAGGGGCAGCTTCCTCCTCTATAGTGCGCAGACCAGCCTGGAGGACCGAGGAACAGTCAAGAATGTGATGGAACATTGACGAGAAACTCAAGAAAGAAAGCTTCATGCATGCATGGATACACAGGTTGTGTAGATAAGTATTACAGTAATGTAATCATGTACTACTATATTAGTGTTTTAATTACACTGTATGTCTTGCTCAGGTAATATTTATCTTCATTTATACTCATGTAATATTTATCTTAATATTTATCATAATATTTATCTTAATATATGCTCAGTTCATATGTATCTTAATATTTAAAAAAATATTTATTGTAATAAATGCTCAGTTAATATTTATCTTAATCTATGCTCAGATTATGTTTATCTTAATATTTATTACAATATATGCTCAGGTAACATTTATCATAATATTTATCTTACTATTCTCAGGTAATGTTTATTGCAGTGATTCCGTGTGCAGCAATGGCTGTGGTACCTGAATCTCTGATGCGCCCTTCTTTGTGGGCCGGTAGCCGTAATACTCCTCCTGGCGTTTCATGAACTTACGGAAGTGTTCCTGGATCAGGAAGGTGGCATAGAACTTGCCGACAGTGACTTCGTCCTCTACAGCCAATCACAAAACATCTCACTCAGAGCCAAGAAATTGTCCAGATCTACAAAACAGCTCACAGAGGGTCATACTGTGTCTCAAACCACGTCCTCAAGTCTGATCCACCTTAAGAAATCTTAGAGAATCTTACAGACTCGCATAGTCATGAAAACTAGATTTAAAAAAGCTAATTAATTCAAATGTACCAATTTTTTAGATTAGTGATTGCCTTAGGAATTAGGAATGATGAACAGAGAATCCACAAATCATTAAAGCCGTTATTAGCAGTCTGAACATTTTCCACTAGAGGGCACACAAAATACTTTTCTGGGGTCAGCAGAGCACCGAGGAGGTCGGACTTTTCTACCAAACTGTTCCTTTAATGCATGCGAAGGTGGCTGGACTCGACTGGGGTAGCTCACCTCCAATAGGTGGAATGACCTGGTCCAGCAGCTTCATACTGGTCCGTTTCCAGATGCTCTTAATGATGAGCCTCAATTCCTCATTAGCCTGCTCAAAGTTGCCTGACAGACACACACAGTATATTCTGTGAGATAATGCCATGTAAAACCAGTGCTACAGGCAGTATTTATGACTTTATAGGTTTTCTCTGGCATTTCAGACCTTCAGTTTTAATCTTCAAATCTGTTCTGACTAAAGCAAACAACGTGGCGTTGAAGGTGACGGTTCCATCGCTGTTCAGGGGCATGTTCATGGAAATCAGACGCTGTCAATAAAAAAAGAAAGAGAAATCCATAGATGCACCTGGGACCTCTATATCACTGCAAAAAGTACTGGCAGCATTTTCAATTTTACAGGTTTACACATTTATTATTCTTATTATTCAAATGTAAATACATTTATTCTATTTCTAGAATGCCATGAATACTATGATTAAAAATGGATCAGTTAAATTAAATGATTAAACAATATCAATATCATTATTAGAAAGTATAATTACAAAGCTACTATCAGCAGTCTGAAAATTCTCCACAAGGGGCACTGTTGTGAACATCACCGAAACGGACAAAACGCACCAGCAGGCTCTCAAAAAATGTGTATGTTTATAGTTACAAGTTTCGTTTATATAAAGTAAAATCAAACGTTTGCTATTATAAAATGTGTGTATTTGATTAAATCATTATAATCACTACATTATTCAATTACAAACATCATTAGTGATGGCCCTAATTTCTAAATAGAGCTGATTTGTCAGTGTAGATCAGTTTATCAATCACAGCAGGACTGAACATCACATTACAGTTACTGCAGATAAACAGCCTGAAAATTTCTCAGAATTAATGCATTACAGGGTGGACTGGTTCACTAAGGGTGCTTTCACACATGCCTCATTTAGTTCGGCAGAATCGCACTAGAGTTCGTTTTCCTAGTTGGTGCGGTTTGTTTGGGCAGGTGTGAATGTAACAATCGCACCAAAAGTGGACCAAAAAAGCGTACCGAGACCTCCTTGAAGAGATGGTCTCGGTATGCTTTCAAACGAACCCTGGAGCGGTTTGGTTGTGGTGAGAACATGGTCCGAACTCGAACAGACCCAACTGCAAAAAGTACTGCGCCTTTTTGCACTAATCCAGCTG
>JBBPCX010071471.1:0-10011 GCA_037974365.1 Hydrocynus forskahlii
TCTGTATTTTAGTGCACTATGTAGGGAGCAGGGAGCCGTTTGGGACGCAGCCCTGCTGCTCGTCAGTGTTACTCATGTCTTCATCTGTGTATTTCTCTTAACAGCGCGTTGATCAGAGTTTAGTGAAGCATTTACATGATCGCTCGGGCTTTTTCTGTTATCCGATCCAGTGACTGGGGCTCATATCGGGTCAATATCGATACTGTGTATCAGATCAGCACACCCCTAGTCAAAAGCAGAACTGGTCCAAATTTATTCTGAGTGTTTTTTAGAGAAGCTTTGAAATGAGACTGTATGTAAATTATTGCCTGTGTTCATTTGGACAGAAATTGCCACAAACTATTTCTTGTTTGAGTAGGGCCTAGAGAGCAACAGGTTAATACACTTGAAGTGGAAAAGTGAGTCACAGTGATCAAGGTGATTGTGGCCAGTGAATTTATCCTGTCTCAAACTGGTACTGATACTGACCAGCACAATTCTATTATGACTATCATTCTGGCTGTATTAACTAGAGAACTGGTTTGTCTTTTTCTTTACACATATGATGTCCCCAAATCCTAAACTATCAAAATTACTTAATGGCGACTTCACTTATGTAACTAAAGCCCTAAAGGCTTCAACTACTTTGTTTTTTTAATTTAAATACAAAACTGAGGAAACTCCTCTTTCTTACACACCGGATTCTTAAATATGCTGCTTGATTTACGATGGCTCCTTTGGAGAGAAATTTAGACGCTGTTTCAGGAGCATCTGTCAGTGTTAACTGGGGGGTTCAAAGCTGAAGTGCTTCATGCGTTAATGATGAGAGATAACTGCAACCACACCACAGACAAACTCGCTGGGATATTTATAGACGTTAGCACCTCACAGACCACAGATGGTGAAAGAGCAAGCTCTTGAAATGTTAATATTAAGAGGTTAGTCTTGTTGCCTGGAACATGAGGGGAAAAAATGGTCTGTTATAAAAATTGTTCTTGAGTTAAAGAATGAAAACGAGACAGGCCACCCACTCAGAACAGCAAGAGCTATGACGAAATTCTGCTGAAAGAGAAACACGGTGTAACGTCTTCCTTTTCATTTTGACTCTCACGATAACATGCATGCAAGCCCCCCAGTCCTTTTCATCCACTTTTCATACACTCCTCTCACAGTGAAGCACAATTACATACATTCTACAGGCTCTACACTTTCTGATCATCATCAATAAAATAATAATTTAACATTTTGTGCTGCATACATTTTTCCATAGTCAGGATCTACAGGCTTATCACAGGGCAAGGTAAGTTTATTTGTGTGGCACATTATCATGCACAGAGGCCATTCTATATGTTTTAGAGATAAAATAAGAACAAAAGGAAAAGAAGGCCATGGCTCCAGCATTGGACCGCTTAAGAGACTTTCTAAGGCTGATATTCTAAAGATCTTAGAGGCTGATGTTCTTCAGACATTACTGAGATATATTTATGGCACAAACCATGTAGTGATAGTGGTTGTATTTCTGACTGGAAGCCGGTGTAAAGACCTGAGGACAGGAAAGTGCTCTCTTTTCTCAGTTTTTGTTAGAATTCTAGCAGCAGCATTTTGAATGAGCTGTGGCTGTCTAATAGAAGAGCACTGCAACAGTCAGTCCCACAGGATATAAAGGCATGGATAAGTGTCTCTAAATCTTGCTTTGACACAAAATCCCAGACCTTCTCGATGTTCCTGAGATGCCATAATGCTGATTCAGTTATGGTTTTAACGTAAGCACTGAAACTCAGATCCCCAACCATGAGTGTGCCAAGAGTTTTGACCTAAGCTGTCATCCTTATTGTCCTAGACTGCAGCGCCTCTGTGTATTTCATGATGTGTAGCGTCAAGTGTTCTTTAAAACACCACCACAGCATGAAAAGCAGAAGTTAAAATGTGATAATGTGCGCAGCACTTCATTTATTTATCACAGCATCTGCCAAATTTAACACATAACAAAGCAGTTCTTATTCTGTTATTAAACTGGTGCCGCCATTGAAGTACAACATATTACTCACGTATGCATTAATTCAAATTTTTAGGTAGACCCCAGGCACCCCCCACACACACACATTACAGTGCCCCCTCCCACCAGTTTCGAAATCACTCCCCTGCCTTTGAACCGCAGCGTAACATCCAGATGAGATGAGGAGTAGATACTGATCTCCACCTCTCACTTGCTGTCACTGAGTGATAAAGGTGAGGATAAAATCTCAGAGGAAGCCGGGGTGCTAGTCAAGGGGAGTTTCATTCAGTTTACCAAACAGATTCTCTGTTTTAATTAATCTGATGCCCAATGCAATTCAGTTCACCGATTCATTTTCATTAGTGATTGATTAGTGATCTATTCAATGCCATTCTCACTATTTCTATTTAGAAAAACCACTCAGTCCAAAGCAGAAGAGGATTCACTGCTTCTGCTCATTAAATGTCAAACACAGCGAGAAAAAATCAGAAACAGCCGTTCGGCCTACAGGTGCATGTGAAAGTCTGAACACCCCCCGTTCAAATGATGTGTTCTGTTTAGTTTTTGAAAATAAGTTCCACTGGGAACAAAATATTTTAATTATTACTATTATTATTATTATTGTTGTTGTTGTAATGGTTGTTGTTGCTATTACCATTATTGTTGTTGTTGTTGTTGTTGTTGTTATTATTTAATTACATGTTTTTGCAAATGTTAGCACATGATTTTAATGTAAATATTTTGAAGACACAATAAATTAAATATTAAACATGCTATACCTTTTGCTCAGGTAATATTCTAATTTAGAATGGTAAATTCAACCCATAAACAGTTATTGTACATTAAAAAAAACTCTCAAGTTGATGTGGATTTCTTTTTACTTTTATGCTTCCAGATTTCTGATCACTTTTTAGCAATATACTATACTGATCAGTGGCAGTGGCACCCGGGGAGCAGTGTGTGGGGATGGTATCCTGCTCAAGGGTACCTCAGTGGTGCCATCAATAGTCCTGGGTTTCGAACCCACAACCTTCCAAACGCAGGGGTAACTCCCTAACCACCAGGCCACCAGCTGCCCCATTCAAATGCATTGTGCCAGTGTGTTATGGCTTCCATCACATCTGCACTGTGTCTGTGATCCTACACACCTCTGTCTTGATGCTACAACAAAAAGTTCAGTTTATCTGGACTTGTGAAAGGACCCGAGCTGGCGATCACTACTGTTCACCTCACACTTAGTGACAGAGAGAACGCTGAGGAAGTGGACATGGCTGTTAAAAGCAAATGAGGTCAGCCTAATGATGCAACGCGTGCTGTGACTTTACTCACTAGACGTGCTGGAGCCGCTTCCTGTTTGCCACGTTCCCCTCTGCGGAGGTCTGTTAACGGGAGGCGGCTGCGTGATGGAGCGAGGGGAGGGCTCGTACACCGAACACTCCACATTCATGTGCGTACCCCACTGGAGGCTTCTCTGCATTGGAGCAGTGATCTCAAAATCTGATTAAAACAGGGGAAACAAATACTGAACACAGCGATACAAGAAAATTGCTTCAGTAAGACCAACTGTCAAATGAGTAAACATCAATGAAGAAATGTAACAGCATTAAACATTTCATTAATATGTTTCAAATGGTGTTGGTTAAATTGGCTCCTTTAAATTAGTTTAAAAATGACTTAACACGGGATCAATTATGTTTTCTGGTTCCGATTCATGTTAATAAAACAGAAACATATATACATACACATACACAGAATTATTTAAATCTCAAGGGACTCAAAATGTTGAGGCAGCCCAGTTCATTTGAAAAATTTTTAAGTAAAATGTACAGTGTGTTAAATGACCCATGGGGTCAGGGTTCAAGTATTCAGGTACAAAGATACTACAGAGATGCAGAGCACTGTATCAGTTACAAATACAAATTAACTATTTGGTTAAAAGTTTGGGAGCTTGGTATTTTTAATCATTAACTCTTCTTAAAGCTTTCCATTACAAAATAATGTAATATCTTAATTTATTAAACCCAGATCCTACACAAATTTGAGCAAAATTTGAGAAATTAGTGTTTTACCTTGTGACTGCACTGCATTTCTTCTGTGTTAGATTTGAGTTTATTAACCGCACCTTGTTCTTTGGAACATAAACTCATCTCCAGCAATTTTTCATGTAATATGTAATAAAATTCCTACCTTCCGCTTTCCCACTCCTTCCTCTCTCTTTGTGCCGTCGGATTATGCTGTCTCGTAATCTCTGTAAATTTTGCTAGAGGTGCATCCACATACACATGCATACACGCAGACACACACACAGACACACACACACAAATACTTAAAAAAACGTATCTGTGGTCCATCACACAACAGGGTGCTGGTCAGGTACGTAAAGCCTTTGCTTGATATTTGATTTTGTTCTGCTTGGTGCTGTGAATGAAGGTCAGTCAAGTCAAGTCAAGTCAAGTCAAGTAGGTGTTTATTGTCATTTCAATCACATGCACACATTACACAGTGAAATGAAACAAGACCCCTCCAGGACCATGAAGCTATGCAAAGAACAATAACAGAAACACTACCAGATCACAGAAGTGCAGGACAAGACTACAGAGAGAGCGCAAAAACACACCAGTACATCAGAAACAGTACAAGACCAAACAAGTGCAGGGCAGGACTACATAGAGAGCGCAAAAACACAACAGCAACAGTACAGTAATTTACAGGACAAGACAGTATAGCAGAAACAACACAAGGACTAATAACAGAAATACCACACGACTACACAAATCTACAATCAATTGGCAGATGCTTTTATCCAAAGTGACTAACAATATGAGGACACAATCAAGCTTCAGGACAGTGTGGGAACTGTATTAGGCAAATATTGAGTGCTAAATTTATGTAAGAGTAATGCAAATTCAGGAAACACCACAAGACCACACAAGAGACACAGTACAATACACAAGAGCAGTACAACAATTTACAGGGCAAGGCAACATACAGTGCAGCTGGCAGGAGCAGCGAGGGCGCTGGTCTGAGTGAATGTGGTACGGTAGCAGACCAGGGTAATGCTTGCCGGTACCTGCTGAAAGCGAACGGACTGAGCCCGCTTGTCCTGGTTGAACTGCCAGGCCTTGAACTCCTGCACCGCCTCCTCCACAGTCAGCTCCCCCACCTTCACCCTCTCCTGCAGGCAGATGAGCTGCCTCTGGCCTGGAGTCTTCATGCCGGCGTACGGGTCATGAGCAGTGCTGCTGGTGTCGCTTCTCACTGACCACACTGAGGCTGGCGTGAACAGAGGAACAGCAGTTCAGCCTTTACACACTTGCACTCCTTCCTTTTTAACTTTCACAGTGTCTCAGAGTAGATACTGAATAATAATCCCTTAAGCTACTTCCAGTTCATGGAACTACGACTCAATACCAAGACATAACAATTATGATTAATATCTGATTAATATGCCTGCACTAACCAGACATTAATAAACTGAATAATAAAGCTGTAGTTTAACAAATTAATTTAAAAGGGCCTGTATGTTGACCCACACTTCCAATTCATGAAAATGCATATCATCACCAAGTCATTTACAGTTTTTATTGAATTATAATTAATATTATGACCTGATTAATATGCAAGAGATTAATAAACTGAATAATAAAGCTGTAGTTTAACCCCTTAAGATATGAGAGCCTGTATGTGGACCCACACTTTCATGAGTACACAAATTACATGTCAATTACAAGTCATTTACAGCATTTATTGACAAATAGTTACAAATAGTTATGATTAATACTTGCTCTTGGATTGCAGGAGTTAATCTGTGAAATGTCTGAATGTTTCAATTAATTTTATTTCCTACATTCAGTACACATAATGCAAGCTCTTAAAAAATCCTACCATTAGAAGGCTCTGTCCTGGCGTAGCTGCTTGATGAATATAACGAATCCTTGGAGCCGAACACTGCAGGACCATGAAGGAGAATGCTGAGATGAAGCTAAAGGACCTGTTTCACTACTTCATATACCACAAAGAGACAGTCAACTGTATCATCATTTTATCTGAGAGCTGGGAAATACAGCAGGAATAAGGAGAACACTGGTTACAGTCAGAGGAGAGCAGTAACAAGTTTCTTGTACTCAAGTACAATTTAGATGAATTGCACTTTCATATCATAATACTTTTATTTATACAGGGGTACTCTATGTAAGTTACTCAATGTAAGTTACTCCATCCATTATCTGAGTCATAGGTTTAAGCTTGTCTCCTCATTTAGCTTATAGAAGGTTAGCCCAGTCCATTCATGCACCAATTCACCAGCTGCTTTAATGCTTTACGACTGGCCAAAATGATTTGACTTTTGCTGGGTTACGTGAAAACCTTGATGTATCAGAACACCCAGTAACTCACCTTGAGCTGTGATTGGTCACTCTGCCAAGCTCATTTGCATATTGTAGCCTGCAGTGTCAGTTTTGCATAGACTGGTATTGTAATAGCAATATATTAAAGTAAAGTAAAGTAAAGCGGCCCCTTATAGTCATACGTGAAGACACCACAGCACAGCATGGTGTGAACAGTGTGAAGTTCTTTCTCTGTATTCAACCCATTCGCCAAGTAAGGCAGGGGGCTGCCACTGGCGGGGGCACCCGGGATGTGTGTGTGGGGTGTGTGGGGATGGTACCTTGCTCAAGGGTACCACTAGCAGTGCTGGGATTTGAACCCATGACCTTCTGATCACACTCCCTTCCCACTAGGCCACCAGCTGTCCCATTATATTAGAATATAATGACAATATATTGTGCAGCTCTACTCAGAAATAGCACTACTTTAACTCAAGTATTGTTCTGCCCTTCTCTGGTTGCACTACATTCTGGATCTTACCTGTAGAAATGTAGGTTTTGCATTCTTCAGTCTCCGAGGCCGTGGCTGGCCGAGGAATCGGGGCCGGTGGGCGGTTCAGAACTGCGGGGGCGTCTTGATCATCGACAGTGTCGTAGATGTCCTCTGGTTCACAAATGTTATATGGGTCCTCCTCCTCCTCTCCATAAATGTCTACAATTTCCTCCCCCATGTCAAAAACACTCGTCTCAGGATAACCATTTCCATCGAGTTCTTCGTGAGGGGTCTCCGAATACTCCGCTGGTTTTACTGATTGAGTGGAACAGCAATTTATAGTTAGAAATTTGCTTCTAAACCAAAAGTTAGTCATTAAATAAGAGAAAAAAATCTTGGATAGAAAATACAGCTTTTACATTGGTGAGCTATCAAATGAAAGTTCACCTTACTATACACCAGTCTTGCCTTGATGCTGCACATACACTCAGACAGAAAAGCTCATAAAAATGTTGCATCATGACATTGCTAAACTTGCAACAAAAATGTGCTTGTTAAAGCTGCTCTATTAAAGATCTCACATTTCTGAACAGAAAGGTTACAGACTGTTCACATAATATATAATTAAGAAAAACAATTCAAAATGTGTTCCCAAATTCCTCCAACAGGTCGGTTTTGTTTATTAGAGGGACATTTCTAAGCCTCTATCCTCTCACCTTCAAAGAATTTTCTCAACAAAGCTTCTTGAGGGTTGGGAGACTCCTGTAAATCAGTCCTCAGGTCTTCACCTGCACACAGAAAGGGGCAGTTTCAGTACTTTCAGTACTAATCAGGATAATCCTTTTTCACCATTTAAAAAAAATAATTTACATTGATTATCATGTGTTGTATGGTACATTGTTGTTATCAGTATTATATTTTTGAAAATAATTATACGTTCCTCAATTCTAAAATAACAGCTATCCCAGAATGTTGGATAAGCATGGGCCCTGGAAGCATTTTTAACGTGGGGGGGACGGAGGGCTCCACATCTCGGCTGTAATCCAGCATGGGAAAAGTGGGGGGGCACACACACCCCCTGCTAATGGTCCCGCCGCCCATGTGTATAAGTGTGAATGCTTCTCACCAAACAGATACAGCTTCATGAAATATAATGTGACTTACACAGCTGCATTTCAGGATTCAGCTCCATCATGGACTCGTATATGTCCTCCTGGAGGGAGTATTTTGCGACGAATTTTTGCGATGCGTTTGCCATCGGCTCGTAGATGTCTGAACATTCTGCATTTTCACTGGATTCCTCCATGTGAGATTTGACCAAGTCCACTGTCTCCTGCATGATTTCACAACATACAAAACCATCATCCTCTTGAAGTCTTATTACTGTGTTGTGTACTGGAAGGCTTATTCCTACTAGTAGTTTCAACTATGAAGGCGACAGCTGCTTTGGAATTAATGTCATGTACTTATTGTTATTAGGGAATCGCATTGTAGTCTCATAGAGGTGCTCTTAGAGTTCAATAAAAGTGACATTAATCTCATAGTGTTTTTAGGGTATGGTGATTAGAGCCAACGGAGACAGGACACAGCTGAATGAGAGTGAACGGGAAATCGTGGGACAGTGTCAGGACTATTTCAGTCCCCTCCTGTCCAAAGAGAAGAGGTCAGATCTACAGAGAAACTAAATAAATTTGGGCACGACCTAAATGCATTCTGTCTCAGTTCATTTGTGCAAACAAACAGGGGGCGTTACTCACCCCCTCATTTAGATGCTGCTTTTCCGTCACAAAACTACACTGATGATCACACTATATTCACACTGGGTCTGAATCTTAATTCATTATGATACACCCAGTCCATGAGTCACTTAAAATTCCAGGTGAATCAAATCCAAGGTTTATTATTCAGTCACTACATGCTCTATAATGTAATTTATTCTTAACAAAAATGAGTAACAGAAAGGTGAACTTTGGCCATTTAAACCATATAAAACCAGTTACTTAAATGTATTGTTTATTTATTTAAACCTTATAAACCCCATATTTAAATGAATTATTTATTTAATGAATACTTATAATATTTAAAGCCTTATAAAATCCTTTCTGACTGTGATGAGCTTTGATTCTTTATGTGCAAAAGTTTTGACACCCCCCGGTTGTATTTTGGTGGAGTAAGTTCACAGCCTTTAGAGAGAACAAAGTTCTGCACATTTTAGTACACAAATACAAGTTAATGGTTGAATTTGACATACTGGAAAAAATAGTAATGAAATGTGGTCTGTCTGTGTAATGTGGGCTGCAACACCCTCATCACCCCCCCCCACCAGGCCCAGCGCTGCTTCACTGCTCTTCTGATCACCAGCCCACATCAGATCCACCTACATGTTATAAACTTCTGCACAGCTGGACTCAAATATAAACTCAGCCTTTAGTAGACCCCAGAGTCCCCAGAGTCTCTCAGCCGTGTCACGGTTCTCTTGCTGTTTTGCTGAACCTTTCTTCACATTTCTCACCTACCTCGTTAGGTTCAGACTTCTCTCTCGTGTTTTTTGACTGGATTGCCTTGGGCTGTTTTCCAAAAATCCCTTCCTTGCACATGTATTAATGAGTGATTTGTTACAATTTGTTATAATGTTGTAATTTAGTTTTTTCCACATGTTAAACTCAGCAAATTAATAGAAGTTATGCAGTACGATGTGCACATTTATGTTTGTTTCCTGTAGAACGATGTACTTATTTTCTTACTTATTGAAGTCTACTTTTAAAGCATGTATTGTGAGCATGGGTCTTCAAACTGTGTACCCATACACACACACACACACACACACACACACACACACATACACAGATATGTATACAAATTACTTCTGTACATATATACACTTATATACTGATACACATACACACATTTAAATGTATGTATGTAAGTACATAAATATATATAAATATATATGTATTTATATCTATATAAGAGATCACCGCAAAAATGTTCAGTTTCTCAGGTTTTATCTTTTATAGCTGCAAGTATTGAACTGAACAGCTTTGCTGTAGTTTTTAAGAACCGCTGACAATATTTCTATTTCCAAAAAAAATCTTGTTCTTTAAAGCAGAATTTTAAAGGAAATGACAAAACACCAAAATCAGAGAAATGATGCAGCATTTACAGAACTTGAATAATTCAAAGAAAACAAATCTCTCATTCACTCTTAAACAAAATGG
>JBBPCX010071472.1:0-10009 GCA_037974365.1 Hydrocynus forskahlii
TCTATCTATCTATCTATCTATCTATCTATCTATCTATCTATCTATCTATCTCTCTCTCTATATCTCTCTCTGTCTCTTTCTTAACCCTCTTCTCCTGCTTAAATTCACAGAAGCACCATCACAACACCAGTTATTTAAAAAATACATCAGACCATCTCCAAAACTAGACACGGGGGACAAACAGCCACAAAAAGCACAAACTTCTGCAAACACTGAACAACTCTGCCTTCAGAACCTCCAACAAAGTTCTGTCACTCTGGCAGACTTCAAATCCCTTCAATTTCAGATCAGCAGACCGATGACAGAAGGCCACAAGCCTTAAACAGCTGTTAGTCCAAAAATTCCCATAGATGTTCAACTGGCCTGCGATCAGGTGACTGTGAAAGCCAAAGTACAATATTTACATCATTTTTAAACTAATAAAACCATTCAGTGAATCCTTGTGCTCTGTCCATGGGTGCATTGTTATGCTGGAAGAGTGGAAGAGATCAGTCAGATTGAAATGTTTCCTCATAGGATAAAAAAGCATTAATTTGAAGTGACTCGTCCCTCTGAGGAGAAAAGAGGACCCAAACCTGAATTTCCTGCCAGCTGTGACCCAACAATAAGCTCTCCTTTAAAGTCACTAATCTTCGAGCCATCCTGATCCAAAATCAAGATCAGTCAGGCCCATCGGCACTTTTATACATGTCACAGAGCACAATAGGAAGTAATTGTTTCACAGTATCATGCAGTTCACCTGCCTGGAGGAATCTGTTTGTCTACTAATTCATTCAGATTTTTACTTTAGTTTGTTCAATTCTCTGCTAACATATAAATATAGAGTATGCAAATTGTTAGCCAGAATTTTTAGTTGTTAACTCAACAGCTTTCCAATGTTTATGAAATAAATGGATAAGTGGTATACACCTGTGCTGTGCAAAAACTTTTGACTGGTATATATACAGCTCCGGAAAAAGAAAGACATCATTGCAGTTTGTTTTTAAATCAGCACCTCTATGAGTATGACAACCATTCCATGCCAGTCTCTGTTAAATTCCTACACAAGCACCTCATTCTGCTTTATGAGGTACTGATTAGTGATCACCTGAATCACATCTTATTTAATGAGGAAAAGTATAAAAACACTGCTGTAATCAACACTCTCCTCTCGCAATGTGACCAGTTGGATGGCAAAACACTACAAGAAGATTGTCAAAGGTAATTATTGCCATTTTATTTAAGAGTGATTTGTTTGATGTTTTGTCATTTCCTTTAAAATGACGCTTTAAAGCACATTTGTATTTGGAGAGAGAAATATTGTCAGCAGTTCTTAAAAACTAAGGCAAAGCTGTTTCTGGAGCTGTATTTGATTCCACTCTACTCATCGTTAGTATTATATGGATTTATGCAATATGATTGGATGCATTCTCTGACAGCCAGTGTATCCCAGCAGTGGCACTAAATCTCTTTTTGTATCATGCCAGCCTACATCCCCTAAAACAATTGTAAAAAGTAACAAGCAGGACACTCAAACAAGGAAAAATGACTAACCAACTGTAACCCCAGTGTAATTAAACAAGCCGTCCACGCCAGCTGCACAGCTCCAGTTTTAATGGATGCCTGATTTCCGTTTTTGGTGTAGTGTATCACACTGCACTAAAGTTTCACTTTAAACACTACAGTAAAGAAGACTGCTTATGGTCAAAACATGGTCAAAAAATGGAGCCATTTTCCGTCATAGAGTGTAAATAAACTTGCTAAAATAAAATAAAGATGAAATAAACACATCAGTACACTACATCTGAGATTTTGCTGTACCCCAGCATTCCATATAGAATATAGAATATAGAATGTTATGGTATAGCAGTCTCTCATGTGGTTTTGTTTAATTCAGGTACAATCAGCTTATAAAGGCTTGATGTATTTCAATAGTCTTTATTTCTCTGCTGTATAAATATCATATATATATTCTTATTTTCTATATTCATATCCAAAATAATTCAACAGAACTGTGATTAAATTCACACAATGCACTGCGTGGTATCCTAAAAAAAATGATAATTCAATCACACTGCTGTGAGGTCAGAGGTTTTTACTCTGTTGAGTGTTAGGGAATTAATGTATGGTGACAGTTCTCCATAGCTAATACTAGTCCAGTGGATTAGAATCCGGTTATATATGCCTTTGGGCTGGAAAAAAAAAGAGAAGTGTGCATGAGTGTGTGTGTGTGTGTGTGTGCGTGTGTGTGTGTGAGAGAGAGAGAGAGCAGCTCAGTCATGGCTGTCACCCCGTTGCCACTCCAATTAACAGCTAGCAGAGGCAGGCAGCACGAGTCGTGATTGTGTCTGGCAGCAGGGAGAGGATGCGTTAGCTACGGCGCTAAGCAAGCAACGCTAACCCCTACACTAAGTGACAGTGCTGGAGCCGGGAGAGATCCATTCAGGCTGATTTGCAGCAAGTCTCAGGGAGACAAGAAACGCAAGGAAGCCGTGGAAGACATTTCAGCAGTCATGCCAGGCCCCGGGAAGACATAATTAGAGATGTGAATGCAGATACATGCAAGTCAGTGTGTGTGAGTGTGCGTCTATTTTGTGTGTGTGTGTGTGTGTGTGTGTGCACGTCGAGAATCAATCAGCGTTATGTTTCAGCTTCTACATCACACTGGGACCAAGGCTTCAGAGAAGCACGGACCAAAAAAACCCAAATGCATGTGTTTGTGTGTGTGTATGTGCATGTGTGTGAGTGAGCGAGTGAGAGAGAGAGATAGAGAGAGAGTGTATGTTTGTGTGTGTGTGTCTGTGAGAGAGAGAGTACGTGTGTGAGTGCACGTGTGAGAGAGAGATCGTTTGTGTGTGTGAGAAAGTGTATGTGTGCATGTGTGTTTGTGAAAGAGAGTGTGTGCATGTGTGTGTGAGAGCGAGAGAGACAGAGTGTGTGTGTGTGTGTGTGAGAGAGAGACAGAGTGTGTATGTGTGTGTGTATGTGTGTGTGTATGTGTGTGTGTATGTGTGTGTATGTCCATACATCAGGATTAGCTTCCCAACACATGAAGGCAATTAGCAGAAAAAAATACACGCACACACTTCACATGCTAATACCCATAAAGATAAGCTGAATGTAGAACGTACACACACATGCACAGACAATAGAGGGGTCACTGTTTAATTATGTGCCACTGTGTTAATGTGTTCAGGGTACAGGGAAGCATTAATGTGTTCATTTGCCACACATACACACACACACACAGGTTTGAATTGGTAGAGGTGTGAAAGTGCATGAAGGCAGCAATTAAACTGCGAGCATCCCTGAAATGTTAGAATAAATGATAATGTCAGTCATAAATATGCACACATTTTTCAAAATAAAGCCAAAGCATTATATAATTAATAAGTTAAGAAAGGATAATCCATTTTTAGCGCCACAAGTGGGAAATGTATAATTATATTATCTCCAAGCCTACATGAATAAATAATCCAGTTTTATTATCGATAATCCTGTGCATTACAACTGTGTTGTTTAGACCTCAAACTTCTATTCAGCTTCATAGAAAATTTTGCCAATTGATAGGTGATATATATAGAGGACGTACATCAAATATCTACAAATTTTGTTTACATTTTCCAGTAAAATGCACTGATTTGAATTGGAGGGAAATTGGGCTGAGATTTCATCATGCAGAAAAATGGTAGTATCTAATTGCAGTGACATGTTATCAATTTGCTGTCTGTATTTAGTTGAATAGAATTTAGTTTTTGAATGATTACTAGCATTTACGGCATGTTAAATTCTCAAAATGAAATTAACTGTGTGGAATTTAAATGTTAAAATGAGTTTAAGGTTATGCTTGGACTTAAATTAAATCAAATCATTTGTCATAGATGAGAGCAAAATGAAACATTTGTGAAGAATATAATCGATTTATTGGAAGTTTATTGGACGGGAGCGAGCTCTGTGTGAGACTGGAAGGAGCGCGGTGTGTGGAGTGCAGTGGAGCTGGATGCTGAAGGAATGTCATATCATCACTCCTCTAAGCTTTTGTTTCCTTGGCATGTTTGGGAACATCACAAGAGGGCATTTGTGCTGAACATAAACATGATATGACCCATGCACCTTTAGGTGGGATCCCCGACGGAGCGTTTGGCCTCGGGCGGAACGTACCACTCTCTGACAGCTGGGGAGAAAGGACAGGGTCATGTTATATCCGAGGCATATTCCCATAATGCATTGTGATCTCCCATCTGTGCTCCTGCACCTGAAGCAGTGTAGACTGCAGCAAGTGACAGGCCATCACTGACTTAAGACTCAATAGATTGAATTTACACAATGTGCGGTTCCCAGTTTCACACACACTCCCACTGTCTCGCTGGTCTCCATTGGACCCTCTCTGTAGTGCAGGAGTGGTACTGGACAGTGAGTGACTATAAATATTTCATTCTCTTAAGAGCTCTGTGTCTATGTGTGTGTAGAGAAAATGTTGTTGCCTCCTGAAATGAAGACACACACACACAAAAATAGAGAAACAGAATCACAATAGCAAGAGAGAGCCGAGGTGAGTGGGATCCTCAAAAGCATAATACAAAAAAACAAGTGACAAATACAAAAATATAATGAAGGGGTCCAGGACTGCACAAAAGTACAAGAAAATATTAACAGGTATAACAAAGACACAAGCACGGTAGATACTAAAGGAATAGAAACAAGATTAAACAAAAACAGGACAAGCAAAACAGAACACGAAAAGTTTTAAACAGACAGGACTGCACGTCAACACAGACTAACACAGGGGGAGATATATACACTGACTATACAGTGGGAGACACCTGGGCGGGGGAAGGGGACAAGAACAAGACACACGTGAACAGGATAACATGGGATCAGGGTTAGGTGGGGCTCAGACCAGAAAACAATACATGCTCACATGGAGTACAGTCACTGAGATGGAAAGAAGATCACCCCCCCCATGTTTGAACATTGTGGAACCACTGCCTTGAGTCTGTTGGGAAGTGTTTCTACCAACTTTGTGCAGTATTTGACCACTATTCTTGACAGAACTGTTCAAGCTCAAACTCAGATTGTTGGTGGACTGCATTCTTCAAGTAATTTCACAAATTTTCAGTAGGGTTTAACTCTGACTAGACCACCATTTTGTCCTGTAGCCACTGTGGTCAGTGCCACTGAGCCAGTTAGATAGGGCTCAGTGACACCTTTCCAACGACCCCTTGTTTAATATAGGCTAATAACCCCTGGTGATCTGGAGTTATTAGCCGAAAACTGGTCACCTCACCCGGGTGTCCCATTACTTTTGTCCGAGGTGAACGGTTTTCGAATGGTGGTTGCCCCGCCTAGAAAAGAGGCGAGCACGTTCCATGGAGGGACTAAAATATTGGGACACCCGGGTGAGGTGAACAGTTTTTGGCTAATAACTACAGATCGACGGGGGGGGCTATTATATTAAACGAGGGGTCGTTGGAAATGTGTCACTGAGCCCTATCTAACTGTGAAGTTTCACATTAAAGTGCGAGATATATTTTTCATATTTAACATTTAGCTTTGAGATCATTAAAGGCAAATCCTCCATGTTGGTGAGGGGATATCACAGCACGCAGTCCAGCCCCCTGCTAAGTAACAGCCAATTGTAATCACGGGGCGTGGCCAATTAGCAGATCTCTCGCCTTTTGTAAAAGCAACATTTAGATTTAGATTTAGATTTAACATTTAGATTTGAGATTTAACATTTAGATTTAGAGTTAACATTTACATTTAGATTTAACATTTAGGTTTAAGATTTAACATTTAGATTTAGAGTTAACATTTACATTTAGATTTAACATTTACATTTAGATTTAACATTAAAATGTAACATTTAACATGTACGCAGCAAGAAAATGTACCAAAACGTAACACTGCTTTTTTTTTAAAAACACATTTAGCTTTAATGTGTGAAAACTGTGTGAACATTGCGCTAAATGGTGAAAAAATGACACCTCTAAATTTGTGAAGCTGTTTTTACAAACGGCACCCCATAAAATACTTTGATTTTGGTCCCATCTTATCTTCTCATCTTCTCCACCAGGCCTCAAAGCTCAATCAATACTTAATGTGGCCATAGGCCTGCTTGTAGCCTCTCTGACCAGTTTCTCCTCACTCTTCCATCCAGTTTGTAGGAACAGCCTGATCTGGAGAGGGTTCCAGTAGAAACAAAAACTTTCCACTTCTTAATTATCAAATTTATTGTGCTCCTAGGAACTGATATAGCCTTTGGTCTCCTGACCTATGCCTGTCCCCAGTTTTATCCCTGAGATCTTTTGACAGCGCCTTGCCACCCGTAATTTCAGTTGCACTACCAGGAGCTGGTATGCTCTAGGAATAGCTGAACTAATCAAAATGATTTCAGCTGATCACAGGTAAAAGCCAATTAGCTTGGCGTGTAATGGAGAAGGTGATTAGTTACACCTAATTGAGTTTGCAGGATGCTTTAGGACAGGGGTAATCCTTTTAACATCTCAGCAATTCTTTTTTCCCCTGTTTTTCTAAACTGTTACTACATTTCACTTGGAGGACCAAGTAGCTTTAAGATTAAGCTTAGGATTAGTTTTAAGGTTAGACTTGTTAGACTTATCAGTGTATTTTCCATTTACTACATTCACTACTAAATACACTTAATAAAGCTGTGCTGTGACCTTTTCACCAACACAACCCCCTCATCATCCATGGTTTCTCTGAGGGGCACATTCTCCTTCTCCTCAAAAAAGAGAAAATAGAGAGGGAAAAATAAGATAAGATAAGATAAACCCTTATTAGTTCCACAAGTGGGAAAGTTAAGAGCATCAAAAACAATGGAATAAAAGCTATACAACACAACAAGATAAAATAAAAAGTACTTTACAACTAATACAAGAAAAATAAATGTAGACATTTGTATGTGTTTGCAATTATATGTGTGTATATATAAAACCTATATACTGTATGTATCAGTGGCGGCTGCTAGTCTTTCAAACAGGGGAAGCTCACTTTAGGCCTACACCATGAAATTTGTTATGTTAATTGGACATAAATTGTGCCCTCTGTTCCTTTTTGAGTAAATAGCTTGTGACTCTGTCGTACTTCATCCATCTGCCATGCTATAAAGGGTGCAGTCTGAATTTACCTTTGATATGATCAGAAACAGTGGCTGCAACAGCAGAGATCAGTCATTGTGGATAGAGTGGGACATACCAGAAAACACAGCTGATGACTGAAATTGTGAGGCCAAGACAGAGTCATATTTAGCTCATATTTCTGTAAAGTCCCTGTAATTCCTAGTATTTGCTGATTCACTGCTCCCATCACGACCCCTGAATGCCAGCTCCTGACGGCCAGCAAGGAAGTCTCATCAATTAGACGTTTCAGAAAGACCCTATTTTTTTATCGTTTCAGTATGTTTTGTCAACTGAATGGGAAGACCTTTATTGATTGTAAGGAAGAGTATTAAATGGCGTGGCGACACTTCCATAGGGTCCCATTGTACGCAATGGGGGCGGTACTTCTGGCCTACTTCCGGGTTATGGGGAGCTTCTAAAGTTCCCAACGGCAGTTACACGCTGCTGGATCACGTTGATTTCTATTGCTGTCTGTGATGCCATTTCAGCGGTAAGTTGATAAAACAACAGCATTTTTTTAAGTTATACAATATATATCCCATTTCAGCTGTCTTTTATGTAGTCGATACTGAGATTGTTTAATGTATTCAGTGTAAATATTCATTTTTATCTCGACCGATCTTCCGGCCATAAACTGCTAACTTCCATATCTGTGCCAGCCGTGGAGCCTAAAAACAAGTGTTATCATTTCAGTAACGAATTTCACTCAAAAAAAATGTTTATTTAAGCAGGACAGCAATACATATTTGATCGGGTTTCTGTGGGGTTTTGTTTAACATAATGTGTTCCTGATGAAATATACTTAAAACTTTTTAATATGTTAAATTTACATGTGCTAGCTAGCGACAAGCAGAGCAACAATAACACCTAAAAATTGCTGTTCTTGTGTACTATCTTTAGTGTGATACCATTTGTGCTGTCTATGCTGTTAATAATCTCTTTCCAGCCCATGTATACTTTTGTATAACATTTACTGTACAAGGTTATCTGTATGTTACTCCACAGAACTCCTGATTATCAATATACACTAGTCTTATTATCCTGTCATGTGCAATACTCTGCTGCCATTGTTAATGTTGAATTATTTATCTCATATTTCATCTCACTATGTATTTGTACGCAGCTGCTGATGATAATGAAGTGTACCTTACCCTAACCAAGAGAGCTAATTCTGTGCCGTCAAAAAGTGGAACTAGGTTTGCGATCAGGATGTGTGCATGACTCGTGAATGAGGGAGCTCTCTGTTCTAAATGTAATATTGATAGAATATTTATGATTTCATTGTGATTTCAATATGCTGTTGTCTAGATTATATGAAATGTAAACAATGTACATTTACATCATACCAAAGTTTGATGTTGAACAATAGTTGTGTTCACCATTTATTTGATTCAATTTCATTTCTGATAATCTTCTTGATGGGGCCTTCCTTCTTTTAGGCTTAGTGCGGTGTATGAAGATTGTGGGGGCAGCATCTGCTTTGAGCTTCAGTTGACCTTTTTTGGGGAAATGAATTGGTGATCTTCAAAGCGTACCTGCAGTGAGGCTTGTAAGATCAGTTTTTTACACATACACCAAATGGCCAGGTAAAATATATCACCGCCGTCATTGTACTCTACATTTAAAAGCATGATGCCCTTTGAAATGTTAAGAAATAATTCTGTTCCACCTGTCTAAATTTAATGTACTTGACAGAGTTTTCTATTGTTGTAGTTTCCAGTAATGTCCACATTTTTTCTGCTGACCACTGCCATCCATTTTTTTCTTCGGCCTGTGTCCTTAGGGAAACCATACAGGTAGAATCCTTTTTCAGACCGATTGGTACAGCCAAATGCTGCACAGCCAACCATGGTGTCATTTATCTGTAAAATGTTGGTGATAGCCATTGCTGTTAGATCTCAGACTTCAGTCAAGTTATAGTAAAATGTCTTATATTTCTATTCTGTGTCCTTTTATTCCTTCT
The DNA here is from genome assembly GCA_037974365.1 of Hydrocynus forskahlii. Lineage (NCBI taxonomy): Eukaryota > Metazoa > Chordata > Actinopteri > Characiformes > Alestidae > Hydrocynus > Hydrocynus forskahlii. The sequence continues at coordinate 9,085 of JBBPCX010071472.1, forward strand.
ATTCTATATTTCTTTTAATGCCTCGGCTGCTAAGGGAGACTTGCACATACGAATTTCACATATGTATTGTACCTGTGTACCAGTGATAAATGTTGTGACAATAAAAGTGATTTGATTTTTCATATTCATCCTCGTTGAAGTGTTGCCTGAAACTGCAGGTTGCCTTTTGTTGTTCTTCTGTGATATCGGTTTGATACACATTTATATCAATATTATATTATTATTGATATTACATTAAAATCAAGGAGAGACTAAAATCAAGTGGTAGACTATAGACAGTAAAGTACACTGAATGCCAACACGCTAATATCAACAATGCTGACATCTTTGACCATTTTATATAATTTTTTTATGATGCATCAGTTATATAATGTTGAACATTAGAACTCCCAAAGAATACTGCAGATTGGTACATGCAATGTATATTAGCATTATGTAAATAGGCGCTAATGCGTAGATGCTAATGCTACAAACCTTCCCTCTAAAAATAAAACATGAACTTTCAGTACAAAACTGACATTGATAATATGCAGCAAATATATAATAGTTACGTGTGTACTTGTGATTGGTTTATTTTAATATTTACTGCTCACTACTTAAAATACTGCTGTCACAGCACAGCGCTTGTTTGGAACTCTAGAGGCTTACATGGACCACGTGACCGGATACGGCAGCGAGATCAAAGAGTGTCGCAACTATCTCTCTCTATGGCTCTGCTCCAAGCTATCGGTGTTAATTTAAACCATGCTGTCAATCAAAAAGGGGTTCCGCCCTTTAGACAGCTCCTCCAATCATGCAGCAGCCCAGCGTCCTGGCCCACCCACTGCTCCATTCACTCCCAGAGAAGTTGAGCTTCCCTGGAAGTGACGATTTTGGTGCATTTATCCAATCACTGTCCAGCTGTTCTGCAGTGAGACACGCCCCT
>JBBPCX010071474.1:0-10009 GCA_037974365.1 Hydrocynus forskahlii
GTAGAAATAACGGGAAACTCAAGAGAGCCATGATATTATGTTCTTTACAAATGTATGTAAACTTTTGACCACAACTGTATATTCCACTAGTTTACATTCACCAGTATTACATATAGACACTCAGGAGACACATGTAGGCTCACTGGTGGGTTTGGATAGTAAATAAAATGCTTACGTTTATGCTGGAGGTATTGAGACCCCTGGTTCCGATTGCCATCAGCATCTACAATGAACCATTTCATGTCAAATGCTCTCTGAATGATGTTACACTCAATTATACAAAAATTAATGAAAGCTAACTTAGAAAATATAATAATTATGTGCTCCTGTAAAAGAAAGTTATTAAAATAATGTAGAAAATAATGTCACCGCATGTCTTGCTTTTCATTAATACTTCACCATACATCACCATTCCTCCTACATTCGTCGCCCTCCTATGAACATCTGCCAAAGGATTCTATTCATAACGAAACATAATACAGACGCATATTGTTATTCACACAGAGGCAAGAAATCAATTTAGAGTTAATCACACTTAACTAGATGCTTAATGTGCAGCGTTTTGTATCTGTCCCGTCATTTTATGTGACTAATTCTTCTGCTTTGGGAATGATAAATCAGCGTCAGAGTGAGACGGTAAACCCAGTCTGAACGTGTCATAGCACTTCCTGCTCTTTTGAATGGGAGAGTGTGTGATGACGACTGGCTCTGTTCATTTCCGTTCTTATTAATGACCAGGGTGTTAGCCATTGATCATCCAGCGGGGGTGTGAGTTTGGGGGATTGTGTGTGTGTGTGTGAATGTGTGTGTGTGTGTGTGTATGTGTGTGTGTGTGTGTATGTGTGCGTATGTGTGAGCACGTCTGTGTGTGTGTTAGACAGAGAGAGAGAGAGAGAGAGAGGAAGAGACAGAGATACAAGAATAATATAAATGTGAATAGTGAGTGATTGAGCATGCCTGTGTGTGTGTGCGTGCATGTGCATCAATGTATTGAGTGTAAAAAGTCTGCTGTGTGTGGATTAGAGAGAGCAAAAAAATGTGCATGAGCGTGTATATATATATATGTGTGTGTGTGTCTGTATGTGTGTGAGTATGTGTGTGTGTGTGTGGGTATATATATATATATGTGGGGGGGTGTGTGTGGTTTTTTTGTTTGTTTGGGTTTTTTTTTTGCTTTTTAGTTTAATTATTTTGAAGATAGCAGGGACCTTCATAATGAACTGGTTAAGGGTCTGGTTTGGTCCATTGATCCAGCAGCTCCAGGGTGTTAAAATGCATGAGAGGCAATTATAGCTGTGAAAACAGTGGGTCCATTTGAGCTATGAACTCTCCAGTAATGCAGTCAGACTTGATATTTCTGCCCTGGAGGCTCAGACTGTGCAGTAATGAAGACACAGACAGAGAGAGAGAGCAAGCGATAGAGAAAGAGAGAGGGGCTTCAAGGTGGTCTTGCTGTATCACAAATTAATTTGTGTGCAATTAACATGTAGTGGTCATCACTCGAAGCTGGAATGTTCTTCAAAGTTCACCCTTACATTTCCATGAGATGACAATTCATTAGATGACAATTCAGGAGGCAGCTATATTACTGTGTGCCTCTCTCACCTTCACATTCTAATGAGAATCACGCTCACAAATGAGTTGGCAGTCCTTTGGTCCTGATCTGTGTGTTTTTCTGTCATTATTCATTGGTCTGTGGTTGTTTCCTAAACTGCTTGTTATTCCTTGGAATTAATGCCTGTTTCTGTTACTGTGCCTTTCAGACTGATATGGAAATGAGCTCAGGTGGGTCTTTACTGTAAAAACTGCTAACTACACAACCTGACCAGGCTTTACATCACAAACTCTACTTTTTACCTTTTTATCTTGGACACGGCTAATGAGGGAGTTTAAAATGTCTCACTTTTTAAAGTTGGAGGTCTAGGAATGAAAAGGTCTAGGAATTTAAAATTCTATCCCAGAACGCTGAATTTTATAGTTTATTGAAATAAGCATGCAGTTTGTTTGGTGGTCTAAAACTGGTCTATTCATGCTTGTTGTGGCTTTATATGATTTATCCAACATCCTGTAGGCATAACCTATTGAGGAACATAAACACAAGTCAGAAAATCTGTGGCAAATGTTGTTAAAGCTGGATAGATTTTTTTTGATAATTCATCACATAATAGCATAAATCCTGTTTTATATATATATATATATATATATATATAAAAGTTGTAAGATGGCAACTATTTTGCCGTCTGCTTCACTCACACTTTGTTGGAATAAAAGCTCCCCTGTTGACGATCATATGGAGTCATTTTGCTCTCTTTGCCAAAGTTTGTTGTTTATATGGTAGTTTATCTCATTAATGCTAATTGCTTCATTTATTTTTGTTCTCTTCTACTGGTCGTCACTGTGGTAATTGCAAAGAATTCCTATTTCTAGATGTTTAAAAGTGTTGGCCCTGGTATTGGGCCTGGTATCAGATTCCTCACTGGTGATCCCTGGAGACAAACTGAAGAAACCAGGTATTAAAATGTTTTTATTCTCACAGTGGGAGATCTATGAATGATATCCATTTAACTTTTATCCCAGAACACTGAATTTTAGTTATCCGTCCTGAGTGACTGTAGTTTGTGGCAAAAACACTGACGCAATCCATTAACCCCACACAGTTAAGCCAAAACCACTCCTGCTTATATTGGTGCAGTTGTCTAGTGTAGAGCTGCCAGACTGATTCAGCTTGAGGTTGTTTTTCACTCATCAATTTTTAGAATGTACATAACTTTTCACCCAATTCATATAATAAAATCGCTCCCTTTCAATTTACTGGAGGATTTCTGGCAAGATAAGTTAAGCCTTCTGTAATTATCTCTGTATTTAGGTATTCTGTAACTGGGTAAGCAAAAAATCCCCCAAATGGCATGTGTTAAGAACACTGTGCCTCAGCTTCAAATATTATTGATCATAATTGTAAAAATGAAAATATTTTGGAGCTCTGGCACATTTTTTGAGGTTATATGGGAGGGAACAGCCTTCTGTGGACCTTCTGTGGTCTGAGCTAAAAATTACACAAGCCTAATTCATAAAACCATGTGAGTCTATGAATAACAGCCAGAAAGCCTCCAAGAGTTCTCCTAATTAATGGAGAGAGAACTTTGAGTTCCCATGAAGATCTGGAGTTCTGCTTATGTAAACTTGCAAAGTCAAGTAACTCCCACACAAATCCCTCAAGCCTAACGTTTCCCTCAACTCTTATAGGCAGAAAATGTTCATTCCTGTGAGGTCTGAGTGTGCGTTTGACCTCTCTGTGGTCCACCATTCAATGATGCTGATTCTAACGAAAGGCTGTGTTAGTATTCATATATGTTGTGAGGTGATTTTTTTGGAGAACTTTTTCTACATCTATGTTCCCCAGGGGGGCAACGGGATGGACCTTGAAAATTAATTTCTTGAAAGAAGACTGGTCTGATTGTGTGTATGAAGATAAGACTAGGCTTTCTGATTTTTAGAATTTTGCCCCAAAACTCAAGTTAAGATTTGTGTTTAATTTGGACTGCAATGGCTGTAATGTTTATGCTTTTCAACGATTTTAAGATGTGAAAATACACATTCTGTTGCAAAATTTGTATTTACAATTTAGTGAAAGTACAGTGCCTTGCAAAAGTTTCCACCCCCCTTGGCATAATTTATGTTTTGTTGCCTCACAACATGGAATTAAAATGGATTGTCTGAGAGCTTGCACCATTTCATTTACAGAACATGCCTACAACTTTGCAGATGCATTTTTTATTGTAAAGCAAACAACAAATAGGACAAAATAACAGAAAACCTCAGCATGTCAGTACTTTGTAGAGCCACCTCTTGCGGCAATTACAGCTGCAAGTTGCTTTGGATAAGTCTCTTGCCACATCTTGCCACTGGGATTTTTCTCCATTCCTCAGAGCAATATCCCTGTATTTAGCACCATCCATCTTTCCCTAAACACAGACCAGTTTCCCAGTCCCTACTGCTGAAAAACATCCCCACAGCATGATGCTGCCACCACCATGTTTCACTGTGGCGATCGTGTTCTTGGGGTGATGGGATGTTTTGGGTTTGCACCAGATATAGCATTTTCCTTGGTGGCCGTAAAGTTCAATTTTAGTCTCATCTGACCAGAGAACTTTCCTCCATACATTTGGGGAGTTGCCCATATGCCTTTTGGCAAATTCAAAAAGTTCTTATTTTTAACACTAAGTAATGGCTTTTTTCTGGCCACTCTTCCATAAAGCCCAGCTCTATGGAGTGTGTGGCTTATTGTGGTCCTATGGACAGATCCTCCAGTCTCTGCTGTGGAACTCTGCAGCTCCTTCAGGGTTACCTTTGGTCTCTGTGCTGCCTCTGTGATTAATGCCCTCCTTGCCCGGTCTGTGAGTTTTAGTGGGCAGCCCTCTCTTGGCAGGTTTGTTGTGGTACCATGTTCTTTCCATTTGAAGAGGATGGATTTGATGTTGCTCCGTGGAATTTCAAACATTTGGATATTTTTTTATAACCCACTTGTACTTCTCAACAACTTTGTCCCTGACTTTTTGGAGCGCTCCTTGGTCTTCATGGTGTGATGCCTCTTGCTTAGTGGTGTTGCAGCCTCTGGGGCCTTTCAGAAAAGGTGTGTTTATACTGACAGATCATGTGACATTTAGATTGCACACAGGAGGACTTAATTTAACTAATTATGTGACTTTTGAAGGCAATTGGTTGAACCAGAACTTTAGGGGCTTCATGGCAAAGGGGGTGACTACATATGCACATGCCAATTTTCAGTTTTTATTTTTTTTTATTCTTTTTTATATATTTTTTTTTCTGACTTCAATTCACCAACTTAGACTATTTTGTGCAGATCCATCACATGAAATAAGATTAAAAAACATTTTAAATTAACAAAATAGGTAAAAAGTTTATATTTACTGTAAAATGAATTGGCTTCTTTCAAATGTATTTTCATGCTCTTCCATGATTTCAAGATGAAAAAATGAGGATTTTGCCCTGCCTTGCCCAGCAGATTCTCATATTTTATTAGTGTGGATAAGAACCTGCAGGTAAAGTCTCACCTGTTTGCCGTCGATTGCCCCGCGCATCTCTTTGAAAGTCGCTTCAAACTTGCCTATAAAGTCGTGCTTTCCGTTCGAGTCCCAGTCCCACACGGTGCACTGAGGACAGAAACAACAAAACATAATTCAGTTTTCACAGAGCTGTAATTCTGCACTCTGCAATCTTCTAGGCTTTGATAAAAACAGCAGAGCAAAGAAAATGAGCAGAAACAGAGAACAAGGAGGCATCAGAGGTTAATGCAAACAGCCGCAAAATCCCTGAGATCCCTGAGATCCCTGAGAGAGAGAGAGAGAGAGAGAGAGAGAGAGACTGAGGGAGAGAAACAATCAAAGAGAGAGATAAACAATGAGAGAGAGATAAACAATGAGTGCATGAGAGAGAGAGAAAAAAACATTGAGAGAAACAGTGAGAGAGAGAGAGAGAGAGAGAGAGAGAGAGAGAGAGAGAGAGCAGAACATGTGAATGGATGGTGGAACAGACTTCTGTATAACTGCAGGCCATGAATAAAACATTAAGAGACAAAGTTTGATGGTTATATCTAGTATTCAGAACAGTAGCAACAGATTTATATTGATGGCGAATCCACACAATGGTCTTTACATTCATCACTGAAAATACTGTATATGCCTTGACTTTCAAGTTTAATTCGTTCCATGATGGAGCTCGTAACTCAAATTACTCGTATGTCAAATCCATTTTCCCCACTGAAATTGATTGAAATTCCATTAATACATTCCAGACCTCCAAAAAACACTGCATTTTTTGTTATATGCTTTTAAATAAGAAAAATAATGAATATTGTATTAAAAAACAATAAAATAGAATATACTGAAATAAACTGATTTTATTAAGTAATGTACAGCATTTGCCTTGGAGATCAGACGACTTAAAGATGCTTCGGCTGCTATTATTCTGGCAGAAGTTTTGAGGTAATCCTCAGCTGCCTTCATATCCACGCTTGCTGCTACACCATGCCTGACTCAGGAGTGAATGCTGGTCTTCTTTTTAAAATTCTCGAACCAGCCCCGACTGGCTTTAAACGGCTCGCCCGAAGCCTCGTCCGCCGAAGTGCCTGGGTCTGCTGCAGCCAGTCAGCGTAAACAGCTCGAGTCTTCTCGCAGATCCTCCGTTACGGGATCTCCTGCAAGCTGCTTCTCCGTCAACCACACCATCAGCAGCTTCTCCATATTTTCATGAATAGATGTCCGCTGTTTAAAAAAAATACTTCTGCTTCAGTGAGGTGTAGAAGTGCTACGCTCGTACTGCTTCACCAAGTTGACTACACGCACACCTTGGTCATGTTTTTCTAATTTCTTTCTTTAATTCAGTGCACATCATCCACTTCTTCTCAGCACTGTCCTTAGCACTCACTTTCTTTGGACACATGGATGGAAAAATTAAGTTTTGTAAAATAACTGCAAGCACAAATGCTCATAACCCAAATTTTAGCACGTATCTTGAAAAACTCGTTAGTTGGGACAGTCGTAAGTCAAGGTACCACTGTACATCAAAATCAACTGCCCAAACAATGACTACACCCAATTAAACAACTGTCAACCGCCCCTCCTACAATGAAATGACCACATCAACACCCCCTTGAATAAAATGACAACATCAAAGATACCCCCCAATAAATTGACTACATAGACCCCCACCCCCGATGAAATGACTAAATCTTACCCCTCCTGATAAATTGTCAAAACCACACCCCTACCCCCTGGATGAAGTAACTACATCGACAACCCCCCAACAAATTGACTATTCACAAAATTATGTCTTCTCCCACTCTGGAAAGTTTATAAAAATGTGTAAAACAACTAATGTAGCAGGAATAAAAAAGATGTTATTGGGTATTCCTCATGTCTTGGACGAGATATTTAGGGGTTATTTGTTCTTGCTAGGTTACAGGCAAATAAGGCAGATTCTCAGTTGAAGTGCTATTATTGGATGATTCAGGCACTCACAGAAAGCCGCTGAGCCAATCAGACTGCAAAACGAACGCGTATAAAATAAAAATAATTTCAAAGAAAATCCTTCTGGCTGGTCATAATTCCACCAGCATTATTGTCTCCAGATCCAAACAGACAAGTGGACATACAAGGTGGGTGTTTCCAATAAACTGGCCACTCTTCTGCCCTGCAGTCAACCTGACTACCAGACATCTGCTCCCAGTGTCACACACAACAGCAGAAACACAGCTGAACCACCGCGAGGGGAGCGGAGGAGAAAGAGACTCCATTTCAGCTTTAGGGGGGTGTAGGGAGCACAATGAAATAAAACCTAGTGAGCAAATTAATTACATAATTAGTAAATTAATGAAGAGAGATCAGAATGTTTAGACAGCCATCACTGCTGCTTATTATCCAGTTTATCGTTAATGTGATTAATATTTATTATGGGTTTATTGTGGTCAGCATATCAATAATTTCCTCATGGTCGGATTGACCCAACATCTACACCCTGCACCAGAGCCTGTTCCTCCAAACACCTGAACACACTGCTCTAGGGCTTGTTCCTCCAAATACCTACACACTGCACCACGGCCTGTTCCTCCAAACATCAACATGCTGCACCACTGCTTGTTCCTCCAAACATCTACACTTTACACCATAGCCTCATCAGCCCCTTAAAACTCACACACATTTCTAGGCCTGCTTTCTTAGCCCACCACTACTGAGTGTTCACATTCTGACAGTGGGTTTAGTGATGAGAGCTTAGGGTCATTTGTTCACTGTGACCTCTGTCCCACTGAGTCCAACCCAAATTACTTCTTTAAAGCGTGAATAACACAAACAGAAAACAATAACTTTTCTTCAAGGCAACCTAACCAAAACCCCACTGAGGGGCATTAAATGTCATTCAAGATGCACTTTGTGCGTGTGTGAGAGCATTTTCAGGACTGTGTAAAACAGAAAAAATCAAGTCCTTTCTTACAGGAACAATCCATTTCTTCACACACACACCCTTGCACACTGACCCTTTATTTCTTTATATTTTGCTCTGAATCTAATGTTTTACGGTGACAGTCTGTAAAGTGAATACATATACACACGTGTGTATATATAAATATATACATACACATATGGTATGCCAACAAACCTGTGAGTTCTTACTCCTTATTCTCAAGTCTGAAACACTGTGGTTTTATCTCCTACCAGGTTTCTCGTTAGCACAGGCGCTAGCATTCAGGTCCCACAGACTAATGGGGGAGTCTGATGAAAATGTTGACTTTGATAAATAACTACTTAACAAGCAAAAAAAGTAGCAAAAAAAATCGCTTAATAATGAATCAACTTAATACACTTCATAGGAGAACCAACAGCTACTGAACTTCACTCTCACTGCAATCAGTAGGCGAAAATTGCGAGGCAACAGCATGGCTCAGTCATCGGTGCTCAGCGGGCTTCAGTCATCGCAAACGAGTTTGTGCAACTTCGGCACAGGAACTGAGAGGCAGGAGGTTTCCATGGCCAAGAAGCTGCACACAAGCCTAAGATCACTCTGGAGCACTGGAATGGTCTCAGGAAATACATTTCAAATAAATTTGTTCATGTTTTATTTTAATATTATCAACTACAATAACATATAGTGTTATGGGGCAGTTTTGATTGATACATATTTACTTGAAGAAACAGGCAAAAAAGGTCTGTTTTTTTCATTTACAAATACAAAATGAAAACCAGGGCAAGCAAAACTACAAAATGTAGACTTGCGAGGTCAAACAAACAGCAACCAATCTAGCATATTAAACCAACAGAAATCAAGTACTAGATCCAAAAAAAGTCTTTGTGTGCATTAACATGCATGAGTTTGTGTTTAGATGCATGTGTGGCTGAAAGTGACAATTTTAGAGATTTTTTTTGCCAGTAAAAGCACAATGATTGTCTTTCTGTCCTTATTGCTAGGGCAGACCTCCTTCTTTAAGAGTCAGGTGGCCTCAGTGGGGCTGAGGCTGCCCTGATGGATGTTTGGGCAGGGCTGGTGCTGGTGCTCTTTGTGTTGATGGCGTGGACTGAATGCCAGGTGAGCTATGCCGCTGTCTGACCAAGGCGGCACCCGTTCCCTACGCTCCATATGCACCTTGACAAATGAACTTCCTAGCTCCTCAAAAAGGAGTTGCACCCATCTCTCCCAGACATCCCAGATGTTAGCAAGCTTGTCAGATTTTGCTGTAGTATCTTTGTTGTCAAATCTGAGGACTCTTGATATCATTCGAAAGGACTGAAGTGACATTGTCGCCTGGAAAATATTTCTGCCTGTCAGTGCATCTCCAGAGACTATCAGTGACTTCAATTGCTGGATCTGTACATTACAGCAAGAAGAATAACACCAATATAAGCATCCAGGAATTTCTCATCAATGTCAAGAGGAAATTGTCGAAGGTTGTCATAGCAAAGTGACAATGGCATAAACAGATCAAAACATGTCTTGATGTCACCTACTCTTGTCACAGCAAACCTTGCGATCCCAGGGGCCATTTTGATGACATCTCCAGCAGCTGCCCTGCCATGTAAGTCAGGAGGTACTGAGCTCCAACAGATGTTACCACTTTTGGATTTTAATGTTTCAGCAAGAACGGGAGCTGCTTCAGCACCAGTGACCTCCTCATCAGACTCATCAGATGTGTCTGTGTCTTCTGTTTGATACTGTACACCACTGGCTGATAGTGAGCCGACACTGTGTTTATGATTTCAGTTTTGGGACTAATTATTGTTTTATATCCATTATAACTGGGTCGAAACTGACCCTAACAACACAAAGGTCATAATTTTCACCAGAGCATTTTATAATTTAGCTGATATTTTTGGTTTTATTTTGTTTAAATAGAGGTTCCTGACAAAGTCAAAAAGCCTCGATACTGTCAAAGGCGAGAGGGGGAGAGGGAGGACGCACACAGCAGATCAGAGAAAACAGGGGTTTTAATATAAACACAGAC
>JBBPCX010071475.1:0-10007 GCA_037974365.1 Hydrocynus forskahlii
TTCTTCTTCTTACTATTCTTCTTCTTCCTATTATTATTATTATTATTATTATTATTATTATTATTATTATTATTATTCTTTGCTGTAACTTTTATATGTAATTTATATTGTCCAAAGCCACCAGTGAACCTGCATCTGTCCTCTGTGTTTTTCTATGGTGATGATTTAAAACCATCAAACATATGAATAAATAAATTGATATTTGGTACTGTTCTCCAAACAGATTCGGAACAGAGGTCCCAATAATAATAATTATTGTTATTTTCTGTACCTTTTAAATGTTATAATTTATTTTAGGGCCCTGATTCTGTAAGAAAGGTTGACTGATTGATTCTGTTGTCTTTCTCCTATAGCCATCATTTAAAGTCATCTCCCATAGCCGTCTCCTATATCACCTACAGCTGTCTCTCCTAATGCTGTCACTTATAGCTGATATACTGTATATAAACACATTGACATACTGAACATAAAATCACAATTTACTGTAATGTAATTTTATTTCTATTTATTATTTTGTTTTATTTAGAATGTTAAGTAATATTAATGTGAAAAAACACTAATATAAATAGTTTTTAAATATTATTTTCATAAGTGCCTAAGACTTTTGCACAATACTGTACAGCCCAAGCACTGGTGAAAATATCAGAGCTCAGATCATTCCTAGAGAAAAAAAACCCTTTTTGAGTGAACACACATCTGTGTGAAGGTGGTAGGAAGGGCAGTGGGCCAAGTTTGCAACGTTTAATCTCCAGAGCTTTGAGCTCCAGACACAGAGAACATCTCGGCTGGAGCAAATCTGTGATTAGATAATAACACAGCCCTCATCCAGCTCTGTCCCACAGCCACTAATCCAGCATCATATCGGCTAATCACATTCCTGCAGCGCTCCATACCTGACTGAGACAAGAGGGCGCTCATGTAAGGATCAGACCTTTTTCTCCATAAGTCAGTGGTTGATGTATAGAGTCATTCTTTCCAGTGGAGGCGAATGGAACCAGACGTCTCCAACACAAATCCAGCCGTTTTATTCTCTATCGCCCCCCCAGTGAAGCTCCTCGTGTTTAAATGGATGTTGATGGTAAAATAGCGGTAGGTCAGTTTTCTTTACCTCACGTTGCCTTGCAATTATCCCTCTAGGACCAAAATCTTCTCAAAACTCTGCTAGAACATTTTAGGTGGCAGGTGGCACAACCAGAAACTTTTAGTATTTTCTGTGAGGAGCTTTTAGAGGCAGACATTTGGTTCCATTCACCTCCACTCTGAACAGTTCTGACTTGGTGAGTTTCTCTATAACAAAGCCTTTGCCCATTTATCCCAGTTATGTATTAAATTGTCTGTTCATGCAAGCCTGTAATGTTTTCTTGTCCTGTGTCGAATGGATGATGGAAATGGCAAAATGTATTGGATTATTCTCAGTGGAGAAACAGAGGCTGAAAGAATGTTAACCCTAACCTTCAGAATAGCACTGTTTACACATTTTAGGATGAGATGTTCATGTGTGAGGAGATGCAGCAGCAGAGCACGCAGTGATGCTCCAGTGTGAGTCTATGTTCTTCTTTCACACACTGTGTTCTCTGTGTTCACTGTGCTCTCTCTTCTTCACTGAGTTCTCTCTCAGCTTGCTCCATTATTTCCTCTACAAGCAAGCAGTTAGTGGGTGGGGCTTTGTACAATTAGGGGGCGGGGTTAAACACAGTTTACTGTAGTTTTAGTAAATCTAACGTTGACCTCAGACACAATGTGAGAGCATATTTCGGTTGCATGTGTTCTATAGATTTAAAATTTCCCCATTCCATATCAAATTAGTAATTCAGTTCAAAACTCCCTAATGGGGAAGAAGAAACCTTGGGAAGAACCCAGAAGTCGCACATCCTCCCTCTGGTCAACACTGGAGGAGAATAAAGGAAAAGAAGAATTTCCAGTGATACTTTCTGAATATTTCACCCAAAAAAAGAATTAACTGAAGCTGTCTCTGCTACCTTACTGCTAATTCCACTAGCGCTACTACGGAGAATGTCAAAGTTATGTTAGCCTCGACCTAATGCTTGTGTAGCTCATTAATTTTGCATAAAGGCCGGCTCTAGTTAACCTTTCAGTGCGCAGTGTCTCGGGGTGGGTCGCAGGATTCTTTCCGTTAAAGCATAGCGTCACGCCAGTGTGTTTTGTAATGTTCAGCAATTAACATTCTAACGCTTCTAACTGCTGATTTTCACTTTGCGAGTTAATGGAGATTTGAGATTTAAATTTATACTTTTTCTTTTTACATTTGACAGTCAATCCATGTCTAAATCACACTAAACTCAGGCTGCATCCGAACGGCTTGCACTCCAACTGACGGATGGAGCACCGTGCAGGACACTAAAGAGCAAAACACACACAACAGAAAAATGCAAACTCACTGTGTAACAGACCTTTACACTACTGAGCATATCTGATATGTGTCACTGGCAAATCACGATCCCAAGCTGTTTTGTTTACACGCCTTTATAAAACGTCTCTGTTGAGTGTTTATCGTCACCTCATATTCATTTGCAACTTCTATGGCACTGTAGCCATAGCAACCACAGCTTGCGCTGTTGCACATCAAACAATCATCGAGTCGCGAGTCAAACGAGTGACACCAGCATCGAGGAGAACATCGTCCCACCGACGAGGAGGCATTTAGCTGCTCTCTGGTCAGACGGTGCAACAGGAGCGAATAAGAGAATATTCCACAACACAAAGTAACAGTCTGTTGAACGCTGGAGCATGAGAAAGAACTCACACAGCAGAAGTCTTTAATAAACTCCTGCGCTGAAGGCTTAAACACTGACCCCATAACAGAGGGGCACATTCTTCATTTTCCAGTGAATATGGAACTGACACACCAGTCGTCTTTAGCAAACTTCACATGTTCATAAAGGTCAGCAAATGCTGCCTAATGACCACACCTTACCAGGCGTTTGCACAGGCTTAACACGGCTTGAATGAAAACAAACAAACGAAAGGTCAGTCAAAGCACACACTGTGATTCTGCAGGACTTCCCACCGTTCTCACACACCTTGAGTCCACTGTAGAGGTGTACAGGTACAGACCGAGGCCCGTCTGTGCGGTTTATCTGATCTTCCACCCCCCCAACTCAGTTCCCATTCATCACTGGTCACTTTTTGTGGTCAGAAACTGAAGAAGGGCCAGAACTGTATTAGCAGATGAACTACAGTCTCTATAAGCAAGGAGCTGATGGGTTTCAAGTGGCCTGTGCAAAGCCGTCAGAACCAGTAAAGACCACACTCAACCGGACCATCACCTGTCTGCCCCCCGTCTTCCAGCGGGCACTTGGGCTCTGTCTACACCCGCACCTCCAGACAGGGAAACCGCCTCTTCCTTCAGGCCACTGTTTAACTGAATCAGGTCTCCAATAATACCCAGTTACTAGCAGCTTTCAGCACATACACACACTCATACACACACTCCTCACACTCATTCCCTCGCTGCAGGAACAAGAGGTGATATGGAGCCTCTTGGAAAAATGTCTCTCTGGTTAAGTATCTCAGAAAATATCAGAACTATGTTAATCAGTCCTTTTGCATGGCAGTCTAATTGCTCTGTTCTCTCAGAAGACAAAACAACGAGCCTGAATTTCAATACGGCTGCAGCTCACAGTGGAAAGAGGCACATCAGAATCAGAAAACTAAAAATAAAACTCTCCAGAAATACTCAGACAATGGTTAGTACTAAATACAATATACTTTATATACAAAATGCAGTGGTCAGTAAGAGAGGTGGATATATATACTACAGATGAAAAACAATATAATATTTCCACCAAATAAAGTAGGTGAGGGTTTGCGTTTGTCAGAAAAAAACTGATTTCTCTTCCTAACTCCTGTACTTCCACTGCAGTTTTTACAGCTGCTATCCTTCAGACACTGTTTTCGACTGATTAGAATGGGGCACACAGCACCCACTAGTGGATTTATTAGTCGATTAGTCCAGTGTTTCTAATGCTGTAGGCCCCTTAATAACCACATAAGAGTGTTTTTACTGCTTCCATCACACCTGATTAAACTAATCTTATCATTAACAGCCACTCACTGAGCTGAAGTTGGTGTGTTAAGTTGGTGAAAACACTAAAGTATGCAGGGCAGGGCTAATCCATGCCACCACTAATGTAAATATGCTCCAACTATGAGCGTTGTTGTTCTTCAAATACAACACAAACTGAGTCACCGTCCAAATACTTACGAATTTCTCTGAAGAGCAGTAAAGGGACAGAGTTGTAGCGCCAGACTGAGCTGCAATAAAGCCTTGAATATTTGGCACAAAGTTCTAATCAGTTATTTTTCAACCTTGTCATTCCATTTGTAGGATTGCCAAGGGTGAACAAAGTGTCTGACGTTAAAACTGACCTTGGAGAGGGGAAAAGGCCCTGAGCTGCACATCCTCCTTCAGACATACCAGGCTTTTAGTCTTATACACAAAAAAACAGCAATACTGCCGTGCCTGATAGCGACACACTAGAGTCACTGCTGCGCTTAAACGGTCCAACGCCCAAATAAAACCTGCCCAACAGTGGTCCTACAATGAACAGACTTGAAGGGGGCTGATAAACAGTCTGTCAGTGTTAAAATATATAGTGGAGCTGTATGTTTCCAATAAAATGGCCAACGAGTATAGCTACAAGTTGCCAAAAAAAGGCACCAAAATGGCTCTTTGCAGCCACAGTAGAACCACTATTGTTTCCGTAAATAACCAGTTCCTGTTTAGACTAACCCTAGCCATTTTTCATATTCATATAAACAGGTTCTATCTCTCATTTCTTTAAAGAACCACCTAAAGAAAAATATTTCTGTCAAGATATACCTTTCTGTGAAAAAAAGGGATTTTGAAGAAAATTATGTTTGATGACATCCCATCATAATAAAAACAAATTATTAGGCATACATGGCCCCAATGCACAGTCATGATTTAGTACATCATGCAAATGAAATAACTAAATTGTGATAAAAACAGTAAAATGTGGGAATGACAGAAGTTAAGTCATGGGAATGTGACAGTTTAGTCATGGAAATGAGAGGAGTTGTGGTAAAGAAATAGTTGAGTCATGGGAATGAGGCATGGGAATAAGAGGAGCTGTGGGAATGAAACAGTTAAATTGTGAGAATGAGACATTTAAGGCATGGGAATGGGATAAGTTGTGGGAATGAGAGATATGATGAGGGAATGAGATAGATAAGTTGTGGGAATTAAATAGTTAAGGGTGAGGGAATGAGTTAAATAAGCCGTGAGAATGATATAGTTAAGTCGTGGGAATGAAATTGACAAGTTGTGGTAATGAGATAGTAAGATTGTGGGAATGAGATAGTAAGGGATGGGGAATGAGGCAGATAAGTTGTGGGAATGAGATCATGATCATGCGTTAGGATCCCGCTACAACACCTTAGTAAATTGTGGCCACATTATTTTTATTAAGACAGCAGGGCTCCATAGAATTCAGTACTGGATTAATGAAGGATCACAGTTGCTGAATTATTTTTCCTAAACCTCCCTTTGGAACAAAAGACGAGCTTAATACATGCATTTTGTCGTAAGAAGTTCTGGGGACCTATAACAAAAACAGTAGTTCTGATTCTGCTGTGAGAGTTCTGAGATCTGAATAAGAACATGATGAGATCGGACATTTTTTATGTCCTCTGCTCAGACTGGAGTCAAACACCACAGAATGAAATCAACTAAAAGAGTGAGACTACTTTCATCGTAATCAGAATTAGAAAACTTTATTGATCCCTGAGGAAATTGTGAGAATTTTTCAGGAGAAGTAAAAGAGATTTGCAGAACATTTCCTTCCACTGAACGGTACTTTATGGAGCCAAAAGAGCTTATTCTACGACACCACTTTAGAGAAAACTATCTGACAGCTTCATTTTAAGAATGTAGATGCAGACCTTCCCAATGAAATACACTAACAACAGAGCAGGCTGGATGTCTTCTTCAATCAAAGAAGCTAAGATGCTAAGATGCTAATGTTTCCTTTAGGTTGGCGTAGAAACCGAGCGGCCTGGCACGGTCTGGCCTGGCAGGTCAACTGTGTTTGTAGCCTTTTGTGTTTTTCCCCTCAGCATATCTTAATCAGTGTGTACCCGAGCCATTTCCAGGAACACCACCGCACCTGCTGCGCGGGGCCGCTAACACGGCCGCCAGCAAACATTACTCCAATCCTGTTAGCTGAAAGAAAAATTAAAACCCTCAGCATGACCCAACCTCCAGGCCGGTCAGTCTGGTCAACAGCCAGCCAGCTTTCGGCTCTAGCAGAAATCCGTTAGAGCACAGAATACAGAACAGAGCGGCCGATGTTCCAACAACACGGCAAATAAAATAAAAACAATACATACAGTGTAATGAGTCTCACCATCTACTCAATATATCTAAGATATCTTTTATCCCTGAGCTCATTTCACAAGATAAAATGGCTAAAAAGTTAGAATCAGAATCAAAAACTTCCTTGATCCTGAAGGAAACAGCTTATGTTACCTCTGAAGACACATGGAGACACAGGAACAAGCACACCGTAAAGTCAAAATTAAAAGAGGAATAAAAACTTCATGTCATTCAAAGTGGGGTCCATGAGGTAAAGCCAGGGATGTCCTGCAATAAATGTATTATTTTGCAAATGACAGGCACTTATATCAGCCTAAAGCATAACATTAAACCCTCTGATAGGTGAATTGAATAACAGTGATGACCTGGTTCCAGTGTCTCCTGTTGGGGGGTTTTTATATTATATTAGCGAGTGAACCGTTAATCAGAAGTCGTTGTTGGAAGCAGAAAAATGGGCGAAAGGATCTGAGACACTCTGAAGTTAACCAAACTGTGATGTCTGGATGACTGAACATCTCAACACAGCAGGTCTTGTAGGGGGGTTCCTGGTGTTCAGTGGTCAGAACCTACCAAAAGTGCTCCAAGGAAGGAGAACTAGAGAACTAGTGACAGGATCCTGGGCTTCCAAGGTTTACTGATGGTCATGAGGAGTGAAGACCCGTCTGGTCTGATCCCACAGAAACTCTGCTGCTAACGTCTTGGTGTAGACCTTCAGAGGTCTTGTGGAGTCCAGGCCTCGACAGGTTAGAGATGCTGTGGCAGCACACGGAGGATGTACACAATATTAGGCAGAAACCATTACTCCCACTTGAGTTAATAGGCCCATTATTTATCCATTGACTTTCACATATCCATAATATGATCAAATGTTGTCGAGTTCAGGTGTTTCAGGCAGTTTTGTCCAGACTCATAGTGTTTCGTTTCACCCCAGAGTCAAAATACACAATGTGACCAGTATGTGGACAGCCATTCCAATCAAAAACCATTCAAAGCACATTAATATGTAGTTTCCCATGAGGGAGACAGGGGCCATAGCTTAATTTGCGGAACCTTACACATGGTGAGCGGCCGGCCGGCTCTGGGACAACTTCATATTAATACAATTTGGATGGTTTTGGATTGGAACGTCCCACAACCCATGCTTTTGGCCATTTTGTGTATTTTGACAATTGGGTGAGTGATATGGCAAAAATATAATCAGTACACATATGTATCACAATATTCAGAGCTTTGAGAAGCTGGTACAGATGCACTTGAAACATCCATCAATCATTTATTTAACCATGAACAATCTGCACTAAACAGGTCTACTCCTGCTCTTTATAATGAAATGTAAAGTCAAGGTTCTTCAAGAACTGAAGCTCTAAAAAAGTTAATTATGATAACGATAAAATATCATATCGCTCATCCCTAAATTTAATTAAGTCATTTGTTTATTCCAACTAGAAAAAAAACTCCAGTTACTGAAATAGCTCCAGCCTGAAGATCTGTAATGTTGTGGGTCCAGGAGTTCCTGGCTGAAGTACCATGCACAGTACCATCAATATGTAATGAATAAAATAAGTTAATGGATGGTTTATTGAATGAGGTTTGTGTGTGTGTGTGTGTGTGTGAACCCATATGTTTTATACCAACTAAAGGTTTCTTTCCAGAACCATTAAGGAAATTTTATTATAGAAGCGCAGAAAGTTTGTAATATCTTACACAATTATAAATTAATATCAGATTAAAAATATACAATATCACTTGCCGAGAGAGCATTTTTGCAGCGAAACACACACAAGTCACCAACATCAGGGAGTCAGGGGGTGCTTCTTTGCTGCCATAAAGCTTATTTATTATATTGGAATAATTATTAGAATAACACATTTGCATTTGTGATCCATGCACACACTACTTATCGTTTCACTTTGACGGGTAGGGGATGATGAGTACAGGGCTCAGATTAGCAACGAGAGGATAAAAAGATTTTTTTTTAAAGTCAAAAATAACATCCATCTTTATAGATAACATGTCAGAAACAGTGTCAGAAACCGCATCCGCAGATCTATTTCACTTTAGTAACTGAACAGGGTTTAAGGTGTGTGGTGATTAAGTTAGCATCATGTTAATTAACAGGATATTAGCATTTCTTTCTACATTAACTTTTTAGCTCCTGAGTCAAAGTAAAGAAGCACCAAACATGTGAGGTAGTGGATTATATTTGGAGTTAAAAAGGCTTTTTATAGTCCTAGAGAACTCATGGAGCTAAAAGCAGGTAGGGGTCACCTCAGGATGGAGCTGCTAGGTTGTGGTTGACCTTCTTTGAGCCATGTGCACTCAAGAGGATCAAAAATACTCCCAGAAAGAACACCCCCGAATGCTGATCTCCAGGTTCCCAGCAGAGCAGCTCTAACAGCAAGTCCAGACAAGCCTGCCTGGAGTGTGAAGAACCTTCCTGAAGTTCAAAGAACAAAATAGAAATGTTCTGCTCTAATAAGATTTTTGGACATTCAAGCCAGGAACCACTCAGGAACCTTTATTGTTAAGGTGTATGGAGCGGACCTTCAGGGGATTTGCAGCATGACTGACTGCTGCACCCAGAAAAAAGGAAAATTCAAAATAAGACCCTTTTTTCTTATAAATGAGTCTGAAAAACACCTGAAATTTGTCTGTTATCAAATTCAGTTTTGATCCATAGGGTTGTTAAAGAGAAGAAACTGAGAACCGATGAGAACAGCAGAAGTTGATTTTGTTCTTTTGCTCATTGTTTCTCCTAAAGGGGGGTTTAGGAGAAACAAGTCAGACTCAAAAATCTCCAGATAAGATGATGATTTATTTCTTATCAGACAGAGAAGAGACTGTAGTGTGCAGATATATTCCAGGCATTTTTATCAATTTTTATAAATAAGAACAATGTGTTTGATCCGGTAAGGTAAGCACAAGTGATGAAGGAAGGTCAAACTGACCCACTGGGCCTCAACCCACCACAAAGCAGAAATACACTGAAATATCCAGAGTAATTCAATCTCTACTACTTTTAAACCACACTGCTGCTGGTCTTGCAAAATATAAAACACAATTCATATAAAGCTTTAAAAAAATAAAACATGCTACTAAAAAGCTGAGCCTGACTGAATTGTAATACTGTATAAATGGGAATCCTCTTTATTATGGGGAACAGAAATATAAAAAATTAATGCAGTACACAATATGTACTGAATAGTTAAAGTAAGAGCTTTTAAAAAAAAGACAAACATCCACTTGCCCTGGTGGGTTTGAGAGCAAATCAAACTGTAATCAATTGTCTGTCTGCTGCTGGGATCTTCAACTCGGGCAGAAAAACAGAACCTTAAAGGAGCAGCTCAACCATACATCAATAAATACAGCAATAAATTAATGACATAAAAGAACACTGTGAATAAGTGGAGTATGTTTATGAAGACACTTAAAGGAAGCTTAGTGACAATGCTAAAATAAATATTACAATTGGCGACTATTCTCTCCAGATCTGGCCTTCAATTAGTGACTATCCGCTCCAGATCTGGCCTTCAATTAGTGACTATTCGCTTCAGATCTGGCCTTCAATTAGTGACTATTCGCTTCAGATCTGGCCTTCAATTAACGACTATTCACTCCAGATCTGACCTTCAATTAGCGACTATTCGCT
>JBBPCX010071476.1:0-10007 GCA_037974365.1 Hydrocynus forskahlii
CCCCCTCTCCCTCTCCCTCTCCCTCTCCCTCTCTTTCTCTTTCCTCTCTCCACTGCAGTCCGTTCTCCTTCACTCTCGCTTGCACCTCTCTCTTCTCTCTCTCTCTCTCTCTCTCTCTGAACTAGCTGCAGCGCTGCTTCTCGGTACCTGAGGTGGATTCCTTTCCCTTCATCCTCCTCTCCATTTCTCCTCACATCTCTCTCTCTTTTAAAATGTTTTTTCTTCCGTCACGCTGAGGTTGAGGTTCTCTCTCTGAAGGCTGGTCTTTTCAGGCTCGGCTTGTCTACAGTGTTTTCGCCTCGGAGGCTAAACCTCAGCCGTCACCTTCATCCGTCTGTCCGTCTGTCCGTCTTTCCATCCTTCTACCCATCCGTCCTCCTCCTCCTCCATCTCTGGGCTGGAGATGGGACTCCTCTCCGGCCTCCTTGTGTTGATGGACTCTGGGTTCTCCGTGTGCGTGAGCTCCGTGCGCCGGTAGCTAAAAAATGCCTCTGAAATGGAAAAGCGGCTCTCCGGTCAGCTGGAAATTCCCCGTTCCCGTCCTTAAGACGTCCCGCTCGTCACCGCTGTCCCCAGCGTACATGTGAGTATCAAAAATACCAACCCCAAGGAGGTGGAGAAACCCTGTGTGTCTCTCTGTGTGTTTTTACTGGTGCTTTTTAATGCGGAATGGCGCTTTGCGCCCGTGTCTCGACGCTTCTTGATGGGTTCCACCATAAATGGTGCAGCGGTTCCTTTTGACTGAAGGAAACGGAACGTTTCCGCTGCTCCTCTTAAGGTGGAACCAGAATATTCAGACAGGCAGCGGGAACCCAGCTTAACCTGCAATTCTCTCTTTATCCTCTCCTCGTTTATCTGTGTGTGTGTGTGTGTGTGTGAGAGAGAGAGAGAGAGAGAGAGAGAGAGAGAGAGAGAGAGAATTTGCCGGCTGTCTTCACGCACAGCCGCCCGTTGTTAATTTTGTTCCAAGGAGCTCGATCGGATTTCCGTCTCTCCCAGTGTTTTATTTATGTTTATTTTTAGACTAAAGCTTCCTTCTCTCCCTCTCTTTCTCGCCTGACTTTATTTGTCACTCCCTCTCTCTCCTTCACTTGATTTTATCTCTCTCTCTCCTTCGCTTGATTTTATCTCTCTCTCCTTCGCCTGATTTAATTTCTCTCTCTCCTTCGCTTGATTTTATTTCTCTCTCCTTCGCATGATTTTCTCTCTCCTTTGCTTGATTTTATTTCTCTCCTGCGCTTCATTTTTTCTCTCTCTCTCCTTCGCTTGATTTTATTTCTCTCTCTCCTTTGCTTGATTTTATTTCTCTCTCCTGCGCTTCATTTTATTTCTCTCTCCTTCCCTTGATTTTATTTCTTTCTCACTTTCGCTTGATTTTATTTCTCTCACTCACTTATTTTTTTCTCTGTCTCCTTTGCTTGATTTTCTCTCTCGCTTGATTTTATTTCTCTTTCTCTCTCTCACTTGATTTTATTTCTCTCTCTCTCTCTCTCTCTCCTTCCCTCTCTCCCGCTCACTCATGATACTCTTATTTCTGTGTGTGTGTGTGTGTGTGTGTGTGTGTATGTCGGGGATCTGCAGTGATGGTGAAAGTGTTTGAATATGCACCTGCTCTACACTTCCTGTTCCTTCACGCTGTTCTCGTCTCTCCTCAGTATTCAAAGCGCTTTAGTGTCTCAGGGGTCTCGGGGGTCTCCTCTGGTTGGTGTTTTAATAACCTCTGTTAAACTGGGTCAGCGTTTCTTAGTTAATGAGCGCTGCTGATCAGTCGCTGCCGTGCAAGCAGTTGTGGTTTTATTCAGATATTTCAGTTCTCACTGTATATTAACTGATTTGTTAAGGGGCGTGTGTGCGTGTGTGAGAGAGAGAGATGAACTTCATCCTGATCGTTTCCGTCTGTCCATTTTTACCAGTTTTCCTGCACAAAATGGACAAAATATCAGTATTGCTATTTCACTGCTATATACTGCAATTGCGATGCCTTTCAATATATTAAAAGTCAGTTTAGTGCCGCCAATTCATCCACCCATTCGCCAACAACTTTAACAGTTAAAATCAGACTTTTGTTGGATTACATGAAGACCTCGATTCATCAGAACACCCAGTAACTCACCTGGAGCTGTACTTGGTCTCCCATCATAGCAAAGCCCAGCTAACTGAAGTCCTGAACCAGTGAAGAAACAGGAGCAGATGATTTCAGATGATCGGGCGGCAATATATATAGTATACTTGTTGTGCTGAATGCTGAGTGGTTGGAGTCCTTGTATCTCTAGGTACTCTGCAGCCTGTTGGAGTAAAACATGTGTTCCCATTTGTTTCATTTTATCTACTCAATCTGACAAACATAACACAGTAAGACATGCAGGGCATAGTACTTTTGTGCCGACAAGGTGATTCAAAGCAAAATAGAAAGAAATGGGAGGTGGCTCATTTCATCTCCTGCCAACAAACACAGGTCATGCTCACTGGTTTATTCAGCAGATAATTGGCCTGTTAACCAGATGGATTGGAATCAGGAATCAGATTTTTAGACTCTGAATTTTCAGTCTTCCCTCTTGGATTTGGATTCCAAATCCAGAGATTTCCGTTGCACTTGCTGGAGTTGGTATGAAGAGCTTGGAGTAGCAAGTTTTTGCTTGTGGGTTGTCTTTTTGTAGGTCAGAGTCTTTGCAATAGAAATGACAAACTAGGAAAGTAACCTCTGACCTCTCAGCAGCTTGGGTCCTATGGAAATAATTCATATATAATTAGAATTAATTTCTGCAAGAAAATGCCAAGTGGTACTGTGCTCCCTTTCTTGTGCTCACTTTCACTGGGCCGCATTTTGCTCTGCATTTGGCTCCTCTTGCCTGCCATATCCTACGGAGTGAGCTGACGTCACAGCACTTGCTCAGAGACTCTCTTTCTCTGTATGTTGCTTTGGCAACTCACCCATAAAGTCAGAACTTTAAACAATCAATACCCTGATCAGCCAGTCGAAAAGTTGCATACAAGTTCTAAATTTGTAAAATTCTAAAATCGATGCAATTCTAAAATCGATCCAGTTCTAAAATTGATCCATAGAAACCTTCAGGTTGGTAAATGTTTGGTTTAATGCTAGATTTAAGGTCACTGGGTCGGTCTGCCGGGGTCTGAGTTCGTTTAGAGTTAATTATCCAGGGTCCGTCCGCACTGCTTTCCTAAATGCATGTTAAAGCTCGTCGTGGAATAATTTCCATGCTTAAATCGGATTATCAATTTAAGTTTGTTTTTATTCATTTATTTTATTTATTTTAAATGCCGCTTCTAGGGTTATCCGGCTGCGAGTCTGGACGGGGAGGCTGAACTGTAGGTTATGTTTAAGAAAGTGCTCCAGTTTGTGTTATATAAACTCTGAAAATAGAGTTTGACCACAGATTGCCTCCCCACACACACACACTCGCAGACCTCTGTGTGTTTTCTTAAGTGTTTACAGCTTTCTGAAAGGGTGCTGTAGTCTGCAATTACAGAACCCTATCATTCAGATTACAGACTGTAGTTTAAACGTCTGTCTGTCTGTCTGTGGGCGAGTACACTCGAACTGGACTGTAGTTCCGAACCTGAATACACAAAAACGGCATGAAATGGGCAGAATCTCAGTATTTAGATTTTACTGCTACATATAGCGATTGCGATGCCTTTCAATATATTAAAGTATATTAAAGGCCTTTTTAATTCCCCTTTTCTGGAATTAAAAAGGCCTTTAAATGTTGTTTCAAATGGTCCATTACTCCATCCATCCATAGAGTCCATATATGGAAAATAAGCTACAAACACAACCTGTTTTCCAATCATACTTTTTGTGATGTCACAAAACCAACACATTTAAATGTATCTCCTTATTCTGGCTACAGCTGTTTCGCTCCGCCCATTAATGCACCGATGTGCGGACACATTTAATAGTTAAAAATGAGACTTTTGTTGTATTGCATGAAGAACTCGATTCTTCAGAACACCCAGTAACTCACCTGGAGCTGTGATTGGTCACCCGATCAGAAACACTGTGATTAGTTAAAGGCTCATTTGAATATTGTAGTCTTTTGTAATATCAGTATTACAGTGACTGATACGCCAAAAATGATATTAAATGATATAACAGGTGAATATTGAAACCCTTTCAAATGATGATACCTAACGTTTTGTGTGTGTGTGTGTGTGTGTGTGTGTGTTTGTGTGTGTGTGTTCGTTCAGAAGGTGGGGTGTTTAGGGGACTGAGTTACGGAGACTGAGTGTAGATTACAGTGTGAGTTTACGTAGTGTGGAGCAGCTGGACATTTTAAGAAACCCACCCAGTTCAGCTGCACCCACTAAACCCAGCTGCGTGTCTGTGTGTGTCACTGTGTGTGTGTGTGTCTCTGTGTGTGGATGAACAGGATCTATTTTTACACTGAACCAAAAGAGCAAAGCATTTGTTTTTGGGTCCTCAGGTTAAAGTTGTGTGTGTGTAAGTATATATATGTGGGTGTCTATATATACATGTGTATATATTAAGCATATAAAGTGTGTGTGTGTGTGTGTTTGTGCCCTAGGTGTAACATGTAGAATAATAGGACACATTCATGTTGTCAGTTCCTCAAAATGATCTCTGTTCCAACGTGTGTGTGTGTGTGTGTGTGTGTGTCAGGGGTCAGGATTACAGTGTTCTAGAACTGTGTGTGCTTTTTATCATCATAGGTGGATTATAAAGCAGTGGTGTGTGTGTGCATGTGTGCGTGGGTGTGTTAAGAAGGGCCACCAGCATTTTAACTGTGTGTGTGAGAGAGAGAGACAGTTCCAGCAGTTTCTCTAAAATTAGTCCACTGTAGTGAGGATTTCATGCTTGAGAAGGACACACACACACACACAATGGGTGCAGGTCACGCAGTTGCAGGAATGTTAGGAGAGCAAGAAGACATGAGTGAGGACAAGAGTGCCCCACAGCAGAACTAATTCTTACACACACACACAAACACACACACACACACACTCTCACACTCTCACACTCTAGGTCGTGGCTGAAATGTGTATGAGTTTGTGTGACTTATTAAGCGCTTAGGAGAATCAATAATGTAACATTAGTGTTTGAAGACTGCGATTCATCAAACACTGTGATTGATTTGCGTATTGACTTCCGACAAGACAGTAACAATTAAAACAGGCACACATACTCACCCCTGGGTGTGTGTGTGTGTGTGTGTGTGTGTGTGTGTGTGTGTGTGTGTATATATAAGTCTCTTTTAACATGCTGAATATGATTTTTTTGTGAGTCACACATTTAAATCAGCATTTTCCTCCTCAGTTTTCAGGATTTCGTTTGGCTGTTTGTGAAATGTTTTTGTTTCTGAAGGCTTCCATTGGGTATAGAACTAGCCAAGCTGTTTTCCTGTATTCTCCTGAAGGGTTATGGTGGAGACACGGTCTTCTCCAACAGTTGTGCTGTTATTTCCATCCCCTTTCTGTTTGTGAAGTGCACCTGCGGTGTCCTGGTGGAACAGACAATACAGAATACAAACAGTAAACAAACAAGAACCAATAAAAACTAGAATGCAGTTCTGTGAGAAAATGCGAAGCGTGATTTGTAACTTGTTGTTCCAATGCCTTTTCAACGTTCTCTGAGGGTTAACTTTTAGAGGACGATGTCTGGTTCCATTGACCACCACTGTGAACAATTCTGACTTGCGGAGTTTCTCCAGAATGGAGCGTCTCACACCGAACCCGCTCTGGACCTCTCTGTTTACACCATAAATACTTTATTATGGGAGAATTTTGGAAATTAAGTGGAGTTCCCCTTTATGGAAGGCTGGGGAAGGGGGGTATTCGCGACTCTTACTCTCAAACTAATGCACTTAAGTCTCGTCAAGGCTCAGAAAATTTCACCTGCAGTTCATGGACAAAAACGGGGACACAGAAAATCACATTGAAAAACTGCATCCAGCACAAAATCTGCTGGCTAACTTAACCATAACCCGTCACACTGCCACACTTTAGTGTCCTTCAGGCTCAATATGAACCCGTTTTTCACCTTGAGAAGTTAAGATACGGCCTCACATGGGCTAACTGAGCTGGCTAGCAGCTTGCTAGCTAACTCGCAGCGCTAAAAGGGGTGTTTAGAGGCTCATTGCTTTTTATAAAACACAACAAACAGTGACACAAGTTTTTTTTTCATAACTGACTTGAGCTTCACTGTCTTGAAGTCTGTGAGTTTGTTGTCTCTTTGGCTTTGGAGTTGTTGCTCTGTTTGTTTCTTTGTGCCTGTCGTAGCCGTGACTCGACCACAAAAAGTGAATCTTTAAACGATCTTTAATAATCTTTAAACAATCTGTAATACTTGGCCCCTGATTTATCAGATCTATAAGCAGTGTACAAGCGTGTTATGTTGAGGGGCAGGTCTAAGACATATGTCAAAGTTGGAATTGTGCTAGTTTTTCCTCAAACAGCCTCAGAAAAGCAGCGATGCCAAAAACCAGGTGGAATTTAAATGCTAGTAATAAAACTTATGAAGCACATTACTGTATAAGCACACAGACACAATGGGATGTGGTGGAATATTCCGTAGTAGAGTTTTAAGTACAGTAGAATGTACTGAAATAT
Organism: Hydrocynus forskahlii; assembly: GCA_037974365.1. NCBI lineage: Eukaryota > Metazoa > Chordata > Actinopteri > Characiformes > Alestidae > Hydrocynus > Hydrocynus forskahlii. The sequence goes on from JBBPCX010071476.1 coordinate 6,589, forward strand.
TCTTAAATACACTAGAATAGGTGGGAATATTCCTTTATGTTCAGAGGAGTGTGTTGGAATTTGTTTAATTACAGTATAATTTTTTTTTTAATACAGTGGAATGTACTGAAATATTCTGAATTACACTAGAATATGTTGGCGTGTTCCTTTATGTACAAAGGAGCACATTGCAATATTTATTTAAGTACCATGGAGTATGTTGTTCTTTTAAGTTCAGTAGAATATTTCTGTATTAGTGTTATTATATTTGTTTATATACAATAGAACATGTTGGAGTAGTCCTTGAAGTAATATGGAGAATGTTGGAACGTTTCTTTAAGTTTATTAGAATATTTTCTGTATTAGTGAAATATGCTGTTATATTCCAGTGAAATATATTTGTTTATATCTGCTGGAATATGTTGGAATATTCCTTTAAGAACAGAACAGTATGTGATAATGTGTTCAAATATTCCTTTACTACATTTAAACTGTGAGCGCTGATAAAACACCTTATATTTACTTAATCTCTCTCTCTTTCTCTTGCTCCCTCTCTCTCTCTCTCTCTCTCTTAGTCTCTCTCACTCTTGTTCATTCTCTCTCTCTCTTGCTCTCTCTCTTGCTCCCTTTATCTCTCTCTCTCTCTCTCTCTCTCTCTCTCTCTCTTTCTCTGTCTCTCTCTCTTTGTCTCTCTCTCTCTGTCTCTCTCTCTCTCTTTCTCTCTCTCGCTCTTGTTTGTTCCCTCTCTCTCTCTCTCTCTCTCTCTCATCACATCTGTTGCTCTCATAGGCTGGTAAATGGGTGTACCGTGTGTGTGTGTGTGTGTGTGTGTGTGTGTGTGTGTGAGAGAGAGAGAGAGAGAGAGAGAGAGAGAGAGAGAGAGAGAGAATGTGGGGCACACACACGCGCACCTTTCATCACTCCTCTAAAAACATATTCATCGTGTAATGAGTCGTCGCCTCTGTCATTAAACCGGAGGAAGAGCATGATGGCCGATTTGTCACACACACACACTTCACACACTCGTCTCTGCCATCATGGACTGAGGTGTTTAATCTTGCAGCACTGAGAAGAAACAGACAGATTCGGTTTACACTTTGGAGTGATGATATCTGAGGGGTGGGGAGGGGTTAGTGTGTGTTAAAATCCTGTAACACACACTCACCCCTGTTAGTGTCTTGGAGCAGTGTGGAGACCGCAAGAAACTCCAGCCTCTAGTTAACAAGGCAGCACAACATTAATGTTAATCGTTATCACAGCACTGGTTTCTGCAATACTCCCATCATAAAAGACTGCATATGCAAAAGAGACTGGGTTACATGCAGACCTCGATTCATCTGAACACCCAGTCACTCACCTGGAGCTGTGATTGGTCACCCTGTCAGAAACTCTGTGATTGGTTAGAGGCTCATTTCCATATTGTAGCCTTCTGTGATCTTAGTTTTGCAGAGACTGATATCATGATAACGATTAACAGACGATATATCGTGCGCCCTTATTGGAAAGCATGCTTTAATGGAAAGTAGTCAGTCAATGCTGCATGCTGAAGGGTTAATATTTAGACATTTAGGAAGGTGTTCAATAGAATACTCAGCCCTAATTTCAGTAGCAGCCCTCGGAGAGCGTGAGCGTGAAGGAAGGAGGGAATTAAGATGATGGGAGAGGGAGAAGTGATGGATGAAGCGGAGCTGAGAAGGCGAGAGAGATGTGTGTGTGGAGGAAGGAGAGCCAGTGTAATCAACACTTTCTTTTTAGCTTAGTCACACCACACCATTATCCAGCCTGAGGACTCTGGCTAAAACCCACCGTGTAAAACACACACTGGCTCGCTCTGTTGACACTCTGACTTCAAAAGGTAGGTTTAGCGTTTAGGGGAGCGTGGCGGGACCAGATAAGAAGGCTTTAGTGTAAAATTAGCATCAACTTTCAGATCGCTGTTAAAGAAACAAAACTTTAAGCCCCTGCAGTGACACAATTTTAGTGCAACATAAAGCAAAAAAAAAGATTACTCTCCATGAAACAAATGTTATGGTTATGGGTGTAAACATATGATGCTGCGGGCACATGTTTTTGCAGTAAAGAAAATCCCAATAATGTTCATGTATTTTTACATAAAAAAACAAAATTTTCCTTTTTTAAGCAGAAACAGAAGACTAGATATCAACTAGATATTAAGGGCTTGAATTTGAGGTTTTCCAATAATATAACTCCAAAAATAACTGTAGAGCGGACAAAGCAGAGTTGTGATAAACTGCAAACCTGTTTAAATGTACACATGCCATTTTCATATGTCTATGTTTTTCTTAAGGAAGATCGGCTGATCACATGTAAGTGAGCTCCTTTGAATGGTGATAATGTCCCCGGCAGTTGAAAAGATTCTCTGTTGTTGTTTCTTCTTTGCTGCTGTAGACTGAATAAGGAGATATCTGTAAATGTGTGACATCACAAAAACTGATTTGAAAACAGCTTAGTTTCCGTATGTGGATCATGTGGATGTGGCGGTGAATATTCACAGATTCTAAGTCTTTTTAATTCCAGAAAAGTGATGATATGGGCCCTTTAATATATTGAAACAGTAGCTGCCAGTTCTAACAGACCCTCATGCTGAGTAATGGGAGTGAGAGGACGGCCATACTGCCCATCCAGTTCTTCCATCTTCCAGCCAACGAAGGCTGTGGCATCGCTGGGGGTCGTGTTTGTTTACATTTTTCTTGTGGGAATCAGAGCATTACGGCACATTGCACCTGACAGATTGCATGACACAGCACTGTGACCCAAATCTGAGGTCAGCGCCATCCAATACCGTTTTAAAGATCGGAGCCCGGCGGAGAGGAGCGTATTGAATAGAGTGATGCTCTCATAATTAGCTTTGGAGAGACGGAGGGAGAGAGCGAGAGGGGGAGATAGAGAGGGAGATTATTGAGTGATGTGATTGAAATGGACTTCAAAGCAGAGTCAGGTGAGGTGAGGTTGGGATTGTGTGTGTGTGGCAGGATAGAAACCTTCGGAGAGTGCTCAAGTGGCATTCTGACAACAAGGCCATCTGCATAACAAGACACGAGGGGAAACACCACACACACACACACACACACACACACACACACACACACGTGTGATTAAAGTAGAGTCTGTTTAAGAAACACAGCAGCCTGTTCTCCACCTGCTGTATCTGTAGTGTGGTCAGTTACCATAGTTGGATATTTCAGTAATTAGGGGTGTAGGACATTTTTTGTGGGGGTAGGTTATATACATATATAATAACCTTGTTGGTGCAAAAATACTATTTAATTCCTGACTTATCTTTGCCATACTGAGGAGATTAAATGAAAGAAATGTGAACTAATGTTTTACTCCAACAGGCTTCAAAGTGCCTAAAGATACAAGGAGCCTAGATAAAGGAGTTCCAGCCACTCAGCATTCAGCACCACCAGTATACTGAT
>JBBPCX010071477.1:0-10006 GCA_037974365.1 Hydrocynus forskahlii
TGTGTGTGTGTGTGTGTGTGTATGTGTGTGAGTGTGTGTGTGTGTGTGTGTGTGTGTGTGTGTGTGTGTGTGTGTGTTCAAACTCAGTTAAACTCAGCCTCATTACTCACTCTCACACAGACACACACACACACACAGTTGTTTCTTGACACTTAGTACTTTAAAGTGCTTCGTGTAGACCCAGAGAGGGAGGGAGAGAGAGAAAGAGTGTGTGTGTGTGTGTGTGTGTGTGTGTTTATAAGGTGTGTAGTTCAGCCTATGCCTGTAAAATATTAACAGACTCCTGCTTTCTAAATAAAACACTCATGACCACTTGACCACAGAAGGGCAATATAATTTTCACCGCAAGTAAAAATAATTCAGCAAAAATAATAAATAAATCTAAGTTATTAGTAATAAAAAGCACTTCACCCATGTGCTAGTAGCTTGTGGAATCCACTAATGACTGAGGCCTGGCCCGGGCTGCCCCAGTTATACATAAATTTGTCAGGAGGTCTTTTGTTTACACTAATTAGTTTTGCTCGACTGCACTGCCATTCTATATGTGAAGTGTGAAGGGGGGTTCATGCTGTGTGATTCTCAAGCCAGGAAAACATTTAAGTGCAGGGTTCTATTTCCTTACAGATTCACATTGTTGTTGTTTTTTTTTTTTTTAACACTGCTCTGCTTCTTCCTGTTGCTATGCAACTTGCATCATAACTCAATCAGCTGTTAATACAGCGAGAAAGATCTGATCTAACAACCAGTGAAGGGCTCTGCTACTTCCAGTGAAAGGCAATCTTAATACTTCAGCAGGCCAAGACATTTTGGACAACGACAATGCTTCCAACTTTGTGGACACAGTTTGAGGAAGAACCTTTTCTGTTCCTGCAAGATTGTGCCCCAGTAAACAAAGCGAGCTCCATAAAGACATGGTGGGATGAGTTCAGTGTGGAAGAACTTGACCGGACCACACAGAACTCTGACCTCCACCCCACTGACATCAGTGCCTGATCTCATAAATACTCTACTGTAAGAAAGAGCGCAAATTCCCATAGAAACACTTCAAAATCTTGTGGAACGCCTTCCAAGAAGAGTAGAAGCTGTTATAGCTGCAAAATTTGAATCCAGTGCCATTAAAATCCTTGTTGGTGTAATGGTCAGGCGTCCCAATACCTTTGTCCATATAGTGTATTCATAATGAAAACCTGCTGCCATATTTCTATTTTATCTTGGGTAGAAGGACACTAGCATTCTGTTCACTGATTGCTGACTGGTTGGAGAGCTGAGAGCTGAGTTGCTTTTTGTTCTCTCTGCTGCTGTAAATATATGCAAGTCACTGTTGGAAAGTCTTGCAGCTGAACAGTGTTTTCATGTGACAGCAAGGTTGAAATATTTGATGTTCTGTGCAAATGCGTCTTTTTACAAGGTTTTGTCTGAAACAGCTCATTTATCATTTGCAAACAACAGCTTTGCACCTAATTCTCCATATGAACCCATTCACTTTGGACCTGTGAGCACCCTCAAGCATCTGACCAGAAGACAAGACCTCTCCTTGCTGTACAGTTCATCGGGAAAAAGTGCTCATGACTTAGGTCTTCTTCACAGCAGCACATTTGTTTACTGTATTCTTCTATTTAAATGCAAGCCTAAAGTGTCCACATTGATAAATAACTATTGCACTTTCTGTCATTAGTAGCTCTCAACTGACACCCAGACATAGCCTGAGCTCAAATAAACAGACGGTGTTTAGTTACAGCTTTTGTTGTATGTGGATGACCCATGAAGTGTCTCAGTAAAGCATTTTCTGCTCTTTTCAGCATTCGTCTTGCCCTTTAACCCCCAAACTCATTTTCATACCTCTGTACTCCTTTGTTTCTTTTTTCTTCGTCACATTTCCATCTTTTTTGTACGATTTTTTAAAATCTGTGCTTTAATAAAAGTTAACAAACTTTTGAAAGTTTCTGAATAATATTATTTTATACTTGAAACTTTTCATTTCACCATCCCTACATTTTAAAGCATTATTTGTTTTATTTGATCTAATTCCTTTCTTCATTTTTCCGGAATTTCTGTTTTCCTTGCTTATTTCTTTCTTTCTTTTTTATTTCCGTGTTTCTTTTTAATTGCCTTTGAATTTTATGACATACTGATCATTAGGCAATTTTAGGCATTTTTTTTTCTTGCTTGCTTGCTTGCTTCATTTATTTTATCTTTTGTTTTTTCAATCTTTGTCTTACCATTTTTCCTTCCTCTTTTGTTCCTCTCCTTGTGTCTATTTTATCTTTATTTTGCTTTCTTCTTTCTTTTATTCACTTCCTTTGCATATTTCTTCCTTTTCTTGTTTCTGTCATTTTATATCATTTATGTCCTTCTTGTCTTCACTCTGTAGAAGCTTTAAAGTGTTCTCCAGGCACTGTATGTCTATCCAGAAATGCAAATCTGCTTATAATTATTATCATTGTCAGCAGCAGTCGCAGTAGTGATAGCAGCAGTAGTAATAATAGTACTCATAGTAGTAATAGAAGCAGTAGTAGTGATAGGTCAAGTAGTAATAATAGTAGCAGTAATAGTAGACATGGTATTACTAAGAATGACAGTAATGATCTTTATCTAATGGTCTTTATCTGTTTTTCTCTCTCTTCTCTTACTGTTTCAATCAGAAGTTCCTCCTTTCTTCCTTCTTTCATTCTGTCTTTGCCTTTCTTTTGGTCTCTTTTTCTCCCTCACTTCCTCTCTCTCTCTCTGTCTATCTGTCTGCCTATCCATCTTATCTATTTATCTTCATCTGTGTATCTATCTCTCTGAGACATGTTCTCTGTCTGTGTTTATTTTGCTCTCTCCACCTAATTCAGTTATTCTATTGTAGGAATTCCTGCAAGTTCTTTGATCCACACACACACACACACACACACACAAACCCAACGCTCTTGGCAGACTCACACACTTAGCGTGAAACACCCTGTAGTGAGGCTGCTGTGGGTGTGGCTAAAGCAGAGTCAGATGAACACTGCAGGTGTTATATTAACGCCTGCCTTTGTACTGTGCAACATATTCCTTACAAAGAAGACAAACGCACCTCACACCGGACAAACTGCACACACACATACACACATACACTCTCTCTCTCTCTCACACATACACACACACACACACACACACACACACACATTTTCAACATCAGTTGAACCCACTACACCAATTGCTAAAATTTTATCTGGGGTACGGCTACAGCACTGATATATTTTTACACTACAGTCACTTCCATTGTCACAGTATATCTATTTCCGTGGTTACACTACACCCATGTTTCAAGCATGCGATACGCACTTTCATTCTTAAACTGAGTGTCAAAAATCCTGTGGCGTGGGCACACTTTATCCATTTCATCATACACTACACCCATTTCCGTTGTTATGTTACACTCAGCACGTTAATTTGTATGTTTACAGTACATTCAACGCAGAGGTTACGCGACCATCAATTTTAAGGGCTCATTTACACTCGTTTTCTTGGATAAGTTGGGTGGGCTGGGCATGTAAAGCTCTGGGGTTTATGGTATAATATTGTATTATTGTATCACATATTTTCAAATGAACTCAAAAAATGTGTGTTTTTTTACATTGTCCTTTTGGATTGCTCAGAACTCTACAGCGTAAACACATGTCTCCCTCTCTCACTCCAAAGGTCTTTAAAGGGTAAACCAGTTCTTTACTTACACTGCACCTATCTAAGGATGAAAGATGGTTTACAGCCTACTATTTTCACTATTAGCAAAGGCAATAAAAGATGAGCTGTGGGAAAAGTAGCAGAGCACAATACACCCCATTTCCATGGTTACACTACCTCCATTTCCATGCATTCACGGAACCTATTTGCATTTGTTTCATTTTACATACTATATTGAGTCCAGAGGAAACTACTTAAGTCCTGTGGTTTTAACCCAACCTGAGAGAAGCAGTGTGTGGGGACAGGACTTTGCTCAAGGGTACCTCAGTGATGCCAATGGCAGTCCTGGGATTTGAACCCAAGACCTTCCGATTGCAGGGGCAACTCCCTAACCACCAGGCCACCAGCGGCCCACCGGCTTGTTTTACACACATTTCGATTGTTACACTACACCCACTTTTATAGATACGCCACTACAATTTCATAGCTGGTTACAAGTTGTGAGAAAACAGATTTCAAATGTCCCCTCTACATGTTCCTACACATATATACACACTAAATGACATAGCAGACATAGCATTTCACGTCCTGGATTTGTGTGTGGAGCTAATCTCAGATCTATAGAGGAAGTCTTTCCTCCTCGAGACAGGCTCAGAATCACAGCTGCTGTCAACCTCCAAATACACACAAAGGCCGACACACGAACTATACATACCTGGCTCTATTGTTTTAGCTGTATGCTTTGAACTAGCCGGCTTGTTTATTTTCTTATCTCCCACCAGTCCACTCAGTTAAACACCAGCTGAAGTTTTCTCAGGCCTAAAGATGAAAATGTACCTCATAGAGCGGTTGATCATTTCAGAATCTCCACCACACCTTCAGCTTTATCAAACTGAAACCACTCAGGTGATTAAAAACTCCCTATGCTCTTGATTCAGAAACTCAGGCTGTTTTAGTTATCTCATTTGATTCATGCTAGTTGATAAGTACAGGCCTCCATTACCGTTTGGATACATATGCCTTGTAGTTCCACTGTAAATGTTCACACACCAAACACACCATGTCTAGGCTGACTGACTACATTTGGAGTGAGGTGGAAGAAAGATTAACGCTCATTTAGAGGTTAAATAATATCTAGTTGTTTCGTGTACTCTATGGACAAAAGTATTGGGACGCCTGACAATTACACCAACAGGGGCTGTAATGACTTTCACATACATAGACTTTAATATGGAGTTGGTCCCCCCTTTGCAGCTATAACAGCTTCCACTCTTCGTGGAAGACTTTCCACAAGATTTTGGAGTTTCTGTGGGAATTTGTGTCCATTCATTCTGTAGAGCATTTATGAAATCAGGCACTGAGATCCCAATCTTTGTTCCAGTTCATCCCAAAGGTGTTGGATGGGCTTGAGGTCAGGGCCCTGTGTGGTCAGTCAAGTTCTGCCACACCAAACTCATCCAACCATGTCTTTGTGGAGTTTGCTTTGTGCACTGGGGGCACAGTCATGCTGGAATAGAAAAGGTTCTTCCCCAAACTGTGTCCACAAAGTTGGAAGCATGGTGGTGTCCAGAATGTCTTGGTATACTGAAGCCTTAAGATGGAAGGAAGGGGCCAAGCTCAAACCCTGAAAAATAGGTGTCCCTAAACTTTTGTCCATGTAATATACATTTGTTGGTCGTTTTTCACTAACCCTCTGATTCTCTCGCATCTCCAAAAATCTGAGCCTTCAGGAAGAGTCACAGTTCCTCCTACAACTTTTGCTTTTGTTCCTCTCCATGGAGAGCTCTTCCTGTGAGCCCAGGAAAAGGAAAAAATAAGATTTGTGAAAGAAAGGGAGAAGGCGTTATGGTTTCTGTTTGGATAGGGAAGGGAATAGGGACCACACACAAACAAGTGGCTTAAAAGTTTTGAAGAAGGTTTTGAATATTATGTAATTAATAAGAGTTATAGTTGTATTAAAAACATTCTGAAAAGCTAGGTCTCCACAAACATTTGCCGATGTATTGATGAATGGAAATCTATTGTTTTTCAAATAATTCAAATTTGCCATGAATTGATGCTTTTGCACAACTTTGAACCACCAATAAACTGTTATGGTTTATTAGTAAAGACAGAAAGCAAGAAAACAGAATTTATCCATGTCGGGTTCAACTAGGTCACTACAAAGGCAAGGTCAATTCTTTAACCTTTTAAAACCTAATCAGGAATTAGGCTGTCTCTGTGTCTCTGTCAACAGTTTGATTTCTCAGTGCAGTTGTTGCATTTATTTAGCTGTGTGGTACATGTTGTAAATTTTGTTTGCGTCACAAACTATTAATTTAAGCGGACAAACACATAAATACATGGTCTGTATGTGGGTCCACACTTCATTTCACACTCTTCACCGTCTCATTACTACATACAGTATTGTGTAAAAGTCTTGAGCCACACCTCATTTATTCATATTTTGCTTCCACAGAACCAGACTTCCTTGTATTTTAATGTAGTCTTGAGGGACAGGTCTCCAGGCTTCCTGAGACAACTTTTAAAATTGTCTCATTTTCACTCCTGTCCCTGAACCTGACCAGTTTCAGAGGAATGCTTTTTGTTTGTTATGCCACACAGTTACCTACGAATGAACCATTCAAGCATAACAAAGCACATCTAACTTAAGGCCTGAACCAGTGTAGAAACAGGTGCCGATAATAACAGATGATCTGGCTGGTGATTAGTATACTAGCGGTGCTGAATGCTGACTAATTTCATCCACTCAATATGTGCAAGTGTAATGTGGCCATTTGTCATATGAACACACCACAGTGCACAGTGTAAACAATGGGAAATTGTTCTCTGCATTTGACCCATTCACCCAAGTGAAATAGTGGGCAGCCACCAAAGGGGACGCCCTGGGAGCAGTGTGTGGGGACGGTATCTTGCTCAATGGTACGTCCGAGGTGCCACTAGCAGTCCTGGGATTCAAACCCACAACCTCCTAACCAGCAGGTCACCAAGGAAAAGACAGTTTGACAAGCATAAAATAGTATTTTTGCACCAGCAAGGTAATTCAAAGTAAAATATACAGAAATGGCTCAAGACTTTTGCACAGTACTGTACCTAGTGTTTACATCTCTGATATGACTGTGACTGGATTATTTGGTATGACTTTTATTAACCCAATCAAGCCTAACATATTTCCAGTAATCAAATCATCACATTTGGGTATGTCTCCTTTAAATCATCGCAGTTCATCCCAAGAGTAGTTGGCGTGTATGCGTGTCCACATTGTACATGGTAAATATACTTGGATTAATTTGTTGACTGTGTGCTTTTTACAAAATAAGCTCCATGCTACCTTTAGTGCTGGATGTGCTGTGATCATTTCTGAGCAAGCATGCTCATTAGAAAAGGTTGTTTGTGACACAAACGAAATAAAAGTCTCGAAAATGAATTTTCTGAATTTTCTGTACATCATGCTCTTTATATATCATACAAATATCATGACAGTATTGTGAAATTGCAGTATGAAAAGAGAAAAGCAGGTTAAACAGCAGAAATGCCAGCTTCTATGTGTTGGTCTTAGAGAGTTACTGCTGAATTCCAATTGGACAAAATGAATCTTATAGTTTTCAATTATAATCCACAAACAGTGCAGTTATTAGTTCCAAAATAATTAATTGTACTTACAGAATAATACACAGTAGTTACTGAATACTTCATAATGGCTACATAATATGTAACAGTTATGAACTGAGAAACTGTTCCTAATAAATCAATTCCTGTGTTTCCTGTGGTTGAAGAGGTTCGATGTTTTGTTCTTGTTCAGGTCAACAACGTGGAGGATGGACAAAGTGTGCTCGAGCCGTCAGTGATGTTTTCGGAGAAAGGAGCCCCACCCCTCAACAAGTCTCAGTCTCAGAGTGTGAGCTCCATCCCCCCAAAGAGCCTGGGGGGCTTCAACAGTGAGCACTACACGCCACCAGTGTGAGTGACCCCTCTCCACCACTTAACTTTTAGTAGGCATAGCATTAGTTGTAGGAATGTAATTTTTCTTCAGTTACTTCTCACGTCGTAACAAGTGGAAAGGTTGTGTTAAAAGTGCAGTTTTGAAACATTCAGTTCACATTTGTGTCTTTAAGTAGAGGAGGAGATACACAATATGGCCAATAGTATGTGGACATCTGGTCATCACTCCTATATGAGCTTGCTGGACATCCCATTGAAAAACCATGGGAGCTACTATAGAGTTGCTCCAGCCTGTGCTTGGCATTGCACATCTTAGACTGCTTGGTCATAGAAACTCATTTCATGATGCTCCTCATTCTTGTGCTGATCACAAGAGCATAAGCTGACAGGTTTGGGGCTGATGTTGATTCCAGAGGCAGTGTGGAACTCTCTAGAGAGTGTTGCAAAACAGGATAGGTCATTTTTATGTAACAAATGCTTTAGCACTGGGGACAGACTGGGTGGGCAGACTTTTGGCAAAGATGGCATCTAACAAGGCCTTGTTTAAAGTCACTGAGCTCTTCAGCATGACCCATTCTACTGCCGGTTTTTGTCTATTAAGATTTTATGACAATGTGCTTGATTTTATACACCTTTTAGTAATGAATTTTGCTGATACACCCGAAGTGAATAATTAGTCGGGGTGCCCACATACTTTTGGCCATATAGTGTATGTTACCATCATTTGAATTAATCATTTAATTTAAAAAGCTTAATTTGTCAAAATTTCTGTCAGTTTTTGACAGTGAACAGACAAAGTGTTATGCAGTATACATCAAATGTAAATGTAATTATGTATGTCAATGTAATTAGTTATGTGACTGTATCATAAGTAATTATTATCTGATTATAAGTAATTATGTAACATAGAACAGATTTAAGAAGTAATAACTCAAAGTGTCTAGTAGGTCTGGGGTTAAAACTGATTCTGAATGGTATTTCTGCTCCTGCGGAGCTGTTCTGGGCTTCAGGCCACACAGTCACACTCACCCAATCAGAACAGTGTAATCAGCATTTCTCCCTGAGTGACCTTGGCTGGACAAAGTGAATTTGATTTGTTGTGTGTGTGTGTGTGTGTGTGTGTGTGTCTGTGTGTGTGTACGTGGTAGAAGCTTGTTTAATTGTCAAAATCTAAACACTCCGGTTGATTTGGCAGTCTCTGTGTGCTTAGACCTGATTCTTTCATAAACTCCTTCTTTTACATTAATCAGTATGTTCAGAAAAGCTGTAAACGGATGTGTTAGATTTGGTCAGAACTGTAAATTGTTTACATTGAATATTTACTTAAACATAAACACACAGATAATGACATTGTTGAGTGTTGAAAGTAAGACTACACACAACAATAACTGACCATCAAATTTAAATAATAAAACCTTTCTGCTGAGGGAGTGTGTTGTAGTGTTGTAGTCAAGAGACCAAGACATTGCCGAAACCAGAGGTTTTCAAGACCAAGACACTGCCAAGACTGGAGGATATCAAGACCAAGACCAAGACCAAGACACACTAAGGCGAGACCAAGACCAAGACCAAGACCGAAAACAGACTAGGGCTAGAATCAACAATTCAACAGTAGAGAAAAAGGCATTGCTGTAAAGTGTCATTACTTGTTAAATCAAATTCATGGTATCTTTTCAATTATATTGTCAAAGTGGTTCAACAAAATCGGCATACAGCAGAATGTTTCTTTTTCTGGGACGTTTTGAAAATATACTCTTTGTGTTCTGTAAAGCCAGAGTTAATTACTGGCGACTTTGCGGACAAAAAGCCTTGAATCAAATATACGCTATATGGACAAAAGTATTGGGACACTGGACCATTACACAAACAGGAAATTTAATGACAGTGCATTCAAATACATGGAGTCAGGCTCCAGCCTGTCTCTCTCAACCATCCAGGTTAGTAGGGAACTGAGGAGGATCAAAGCCAAGAAGGCAGCAGGTCCAGATGGCATCAGCTCAAGGCTTGTCAGGTCCTGCGCAGATCAGCTGTGTGGGTGCTGGAGCTCATCTTCAACCTGAGCCTGAAGCTGGGGAGAGTTCCACAGCTCTGGAAAACCTCTTGTATGGAACCAGTGCCAAAGACCCCACATCCCAAGGACCTCAACAGATACAGGCCGGTGGCTCTGACATCCCACCTGATGAAGACCCTGGAGCGGCTGGTCCCGGCTCAGCTTCAGCCCCTGGTGAGCTCATCACTGGACCCACTGCAGTTTGGCTACCAGCCTGGCACTGGAGTGGATGATGCAGTTATTCACCTCCTACGTCGTTCGCTCTCGCACCTGGAGACCGCAGGGAGCGCTGTGAGAATCATGTTCTTTGATTTCTCCAGTGCCTTCAACACCATCCTTCCCACAATCCTGAGGGACAAGCTGGAG
>JBBPCX010071479.1:0-10006 GCA_037974365.1 Hydrocynus forskahlii
AGGAAAAGTATAAAAACACTGCTGTAATCGACACTCTCCTCTCACAATGAGACCAGTTGGATGGTAAGACACTACTAGAAGTTTGTCAAAGGTAATTATTGCCATTTTGTTTAAGAACGAATAAGAGATTTGTTTTCTTTGAATTATTCAAGTTCTGTAAACATTGCATCGTTTCTCTTAATTTGATGTTTTGTCATTTCCTTTAAAACAATGTTTTAAAGGACAACATTTGTATTTGGAAATTTGGAGAAATATCGTCAGCTACATCATTACATTTTTTATTTGGTTGCTGGTAATGGTTACATGTTTTATTAATGGACATAATGTATCATGACAACTCATGACAGCATATGACAGATGTGACATAATTGTGACGTAGCAGGTTCAGAATAAACCATTGGTGTGTGTTCATTCACCCTGAAAGGAGTGAGTATCGAGCTAATCAACTATTTTTTTAGCTTTTTTTTTTTTTTTTTTACTTGCTTGTTTATGGTCATGCCAATGCAGGGTTCAGGTGTTACCAAAAACATTGATTTGAAGCATATGGGCTCTTTCCACATGGCACAGATTTGGCCCATTTATTACTGCCAAACCACACAGATGAGCCAAAATAAAATTAATATTACATATTAGGAGCCAATATTGGCCGATTCTGACCACATGACCCTAATAAAGATATTTTGCCGTGAAGACTTTTGCTTAAGTGATTGAAACTGAAGTCGATGGCAATGACTTTATTCCCCAAATGAACACTGCGTGTTTTGAAATGCTCCCCAAAGTGGTTCTCAGCAGCCAACAAGGTCCCGGCATATGTGGAACATCTTCAGTCATGCTGGAAAAGCGTCACAGGTCGCGCCTCGTGAAGCTGCCTGAGGGAACGCCAAGAGTGTTTAAAGCTGCATCACGGCGGAGGGCAGGGCGCTTTGAAGGATTTGAAATGGGAGATTCGGAGCGGCTCCATCGGTGTTGTTTCATAGATTTGACGACTCACTTATTCTAAGATGTGTGCAATATTGAAAGTAGATGAGTAGATGTATCTGAAATGTGTGGAAATTACGGGATATTTGAGGAGATTCACTCCGATAGACCCACTCCCGCAGTCTACTCTCGCACCTCGGCTCGCCTAAGCCATATCATTTCGTTGTTCCCAGTTAATAGGGATACAGATGAGTCTTGTCACTGTTCATTTCTTGGCTCTCCTGAGCCATTTCACTGCTCGCCGTGTCTGTTTAGGCATTCTGGTAGCATGGACTCAGTGACAAGGTGATTCCGTAGGAAGAGGCAGTGTGTGCCCAGCTGTGCGGTGAACATGGCGCGCACTGAATACACAAACAGGCCGATGTTGAAACAGGCGTCTTTCGGAGATTAAGACGGCTTTCATGAGGTTAAGGCCGTTTGAGTGAGTGAGGAGGAGCGTGCTCCCCCAGGTCCTGTACAGAATATGTAGTGATGATCTGATGGGTGTTTGTCAGCGTGCGAGGCTGCGTGCTTTGTTTGCGTGTGTTAATCTGCATGTGGCCTGTCCGACCCCAGCCTTTAGCTTTACATGGCTGTAAGCTCCCGGTCATGACGCCAGTGTTAATTGGTGCATCCTCTTTGTGTAGTGGTTGCGAATTCTTCATACGCTTCATGTTCAGTGTATTTTTTTTCCCGGCATTAGACAAGCTTTCTGGGTAGAAATTCCAGAGAAAACACAATCAGAATCAAAATCAGAATCAGATAGCTTTATTGATCCTGGAGGAAACTGCTTATGCTCTGACTGCAAAGTCAGTTTGAGCATGGCACCTTCAGATCTATCCAAGCCACTTATCCTAACCAAGGCATGGATGGTGCTATGATCTATTCCAGCTCTTATGAGGAAAAAGTAAAGAAACACCTTGAACAGGTCTCCAGTCCATCACATGGCACACACAATAACATATTGGGGCAATTCACGTTTTTGGACTTTGGGAGGAAACTGGAGCTTTCGGTGGAAGAACATGCCATCCCAGCAGGGTATCAGACCCAGGATCTTCTCACTCAGAGGCAAAGACACTACCCAACATGCCACCCAATACTTTCAGGTGTCCTTCTTAACTTCACGCTTTCAGCCAAAGTTCAATATTTACATTTACATTTACAGCATTTAGCTGACACTCTTATCCAGAGCGACGTACATCAGTGCTCAAGTAGTACACAACAGTATCTTAGACCAGTAAAGCAACACCTCTTAAGTCAACATCTACCATTCAACTGAGATACTGAACGCCTGGTACACCTAAATAACACCTGTCAAATGATACCGAAACAACACCTGTCAAATGATACCTAAACAACACCTGTCAAAGTTAGTTAGAAGGTAAGACAAAGGAAGGGATGGGTTAAGGTTTTTTTTTTTTTTTTGAGTAGTAAGCAAGCGAAATGAGAGACAACGTTAGTCACCAAGGTGCCCCTTGAAGAGGTGGGTCTTCAGGCGACGCTTGAAGACAGCGAGAGACTCCGCAGATCTGATCGGAAGAGGGAGTTTGTTCCACCACTGGGGGGTCGAGACTGAAAAGAGTCTTGACGCATGTCTCCCTTTTCTTTTGAGCAGTGGAGGCTCCAGATGAGCCGTGCTTGAAACCCTGAGAGGACGCAAAGAGACATGTTGTTTGATCAGTGCTGTTATGTATGGGGGTGCAAGTCCATTCTTGGCTTTGAAAGCAAGTGTTAAAGACTTAAACCTAATGCGAGCAGCTACAGGGAGCCAGTGAAGGTTCCTTAATAAGGGTGTGGTGAGAGTGGACTAGAATCTGTGTAGCTTTCGTGGTGAGAAAGGGTCGGATTCTTCTGATGTTGTAGAAGAATCTGACCCTTCTTCACCACGACCCTTTCTTTATGTGAATATCAATTTCACATAAAGAAATTTTGTCAACTTTTCCGTTTTCTGCAAAGGTCTGAAGCAATGACGTTTTTTAGTGATTTCATGAAAAACTTTCTACTGATGTTTTTTACATTAAATCTGTGTGCAGGGCACTTTTTACCTTCTGTGTATTAAATTTGACCAAACTTGTTCACATGATTGTACATAACTTCTTTTTCTTTGTTATGTTTGTTTTGGGAACGTATAATTTGGAATGACTTTCATTCATTCATGCATTCATTCATTCATTCATTCATTCATTCATTCATTCATTCTCTGTAACCACTTAATCCTTACTAGGGTCCCGGGTACCCGGAGCCTGTCCCGCGGTCTATGGATGTGAAGCAGGGACTCACCCTGGGTGGGACACAAGCTCACCAGAGGGTACACACACACACACACACACACACACACACACACTCACACCATTCACTCACAAACACCCACGGTCAGTTTAGAATCCCCAGTTCTCCCGACACATGTCTTTGGACTGTGGGAGAAATCCAGAGACCCTGGAGAAACCCACGCCACCACAAAGAGAACATGCAAACTCCACACGCACAAGACCAGGACCCAGATACAAACCACCAACCCTGGAGGTGTGAGGCGACAGTGCAACCCAGAATGACGTGACAAATGATATACTTTCACATTAACTTCCATTCCTATGAGTGTTGTCAGCACTTTGGAGAAAAAACTGATGGTACATCTGTACACATTTGGTTGTTTTATACCTTTAGTAAGAAAATGCACTGGAATCAGTCAAACTCCTCACGAGTGCACAGGCATAAGAAAGTGCGTTAGCTGAAAGTGGTGAACGCTTAAGGCTAAAAGCTGTTTAAAGCTGTTCCTACCACTTTGTGTGACATCTAACTAAATTGCTTTCGCCTGTTATAATCCCTTCAAACTCATTGTCAGTGGCATGAATTCCTCTTCAGCTGATTCCCGACCAGGTTTCCACTTTATGGGCTGCTTATTTCTCTTCACCTGAGAGGTGGAGTGATGGAATATTTTAACTGGATCTTCTTAGGTTAGGAAACATCATGCATATACATGATAATACATCAAACTTATACCATGGCATTCAGTAATTTGGATTATGCGTATCTTTTGCGTTGCTCTTCAGTGCTGATCTTGGATTCCCTCTGTGGTTTAACATTATCCCAATCTAATGCCCTGATCTGATACTCTGTATCAGTATTGGACTGGATTGAATATTAGAAAAAACAATCACATAAGTGAAAACAAAACTAAACTTAGACCAACATGTCATAAAGAGAGACACACAGATGAGCAGCAGGGCGTGTCTCAAATGGCTCCTTACTCCCTACAAAGTGCACTTCAAACACAGGCTCCTGCATAATATGTCTAACAAAGAGCCACTGGTGATTCAGCCATGTGTGCAGAATTCCTTAATGGATGAATTGCGCACTATACAGCTGTAGAAAATCAGCTATATCAGCTAATGTAGCTCCCTCAGCTGGATGGCCAGTCGCTGATGACTTAAAATACATGTATTAGAGCAGAAGAAGAAGCTGTTGCTTTGAGTGATCCTCTGTTGGCACATGTAGTGCTGATCTTATTTACAGCATACTCACACTAAGCCTAGTTGTTTTGTTCCATTCCTGAGAGTGGCTGTACCCCCTCCCCTAACCTGCTGCTGGCACTTAATGTTTCTGACCTGGGCGCATCAACCCATTCCTCACAGATTTATCCTTTATGTTTGGTGGTCTGCCAGGTTTACAGTGCACCGTGTACCTTTAGATACTGAACCTGCAGATTTTCAACTGCTTCTTTGGTCCCTAAGTATAAAAATGGTCACCAATTGTTCAGGATTCTAGATTCAGGATTATTTATTTGTCACATACATAGAACAATATAAAATACAACACGCAGTGAAATGTGCAGTTTCACAAATCTGGACATCTCGAAAACACATACAAAAAAGAGTACAAGTAAAAATAAGTATTAAAGCAAGTACAATTTTAAAAGTAAAAACACAAATCTGAACATTTCTAAAACACAAATAAGAAATAACAAATCTAAGAATAAAAAGTAAAACAGCTTAATCAAGGAGCAACACAAGTTAAAGGTAAAATATATCAGCTAAATCAGAGTTTTTTAAAAAGTTATTTATATTATAAGTGTAGCAGCAATCTGGCAGATACCAAAAACCTTGGAGTTTTTGAGTGCTGTATCCAGTTGTTCCTGTATTCTTTTGTCTGACTACATTTCCAGCCAATACTGCACCTCTGTTGTAGATCAGAGTCACCTTTTTGCTGCCACGCTTGTTAAATAGGACATTTAAATTCAAGTTCTGTTCTCACACATGGTTAGTGATCGCATGTGAACCATGCTCAAGCATATTTAGTCATAGTACAAAGTTATCACACTTGCAAAATGAACTGGGCACGGTATGAAACACTTACTGTGAGTACACCCTTAATGCTTATTTCTGTCATTTTACTGTACTTTTCAAATGTACAAGGTTGCATAAGTGAGTATTTAAATGCCTGCAAACTGAGTTATGCCATAAATTATATCTCCATGTAAATTATGCTCTAATAACAGGCTTGAGTCTGCTCCTCAAACTTTTTCCATGTGTTTCAATGTCAAGGTCATTCATTTAAAAAAATGACAAAAACATCACGTTCATATTTAGAATGTTGTTTATTTCTGCAGTGATGTCGCTTATAACACGCGCTAACTTTCCATCAATGTCAAGTCATAGTAATACATCTGTTCTTCTAGCTCAAAACATGTGGAAAGTTTAGAATCTGAATTTCTCCACTTGTATCTACATGAACAAGTGAGGCATAATTGCGTATTAATCACAATGCACTTTTGTTTTTGCTGGCAAGAAGTGGACACTTCTAAAGGGTCTGATATGGAGGAAAGTGGGTCCGATTTAAAGGAAAAGACAATTGTCACAGTATACAAAAGGGAATCAAAAGGAATGCAATTAAAGAAGCGGAAGTTATGAGACTGAAGAAGGTTGTTGGTTGGTGAAGGAAGGGACGCTGCTGTTTCCAAGTGAAGACCAGTGGAGAAGCAGAGAGGGCAAAATTACAATATATGTAATTTATGTAACATAATTATGTTATGTAAAAGTGGCCTCCACTCCCAGTAATGAAGCCCTTAATTGGCTACATTAATTAAGACTGACAGTACTTCAACAGTGGCACCCCACCCAGGGGTCCCTGCCTCGCATCCATTGGCCCAGGGATAGGCTCCGTGATCCTAGTGTAGATTAAGCGGTTGCAGAAAATGAGCAAATGAAAGAATGTGTTGTTTAGTGGCAATGTAGTATATTATTTTATTTTATGTTTTGGTCTCACAGCAAGAAGGTTTGAGTCTCGGCTGGGTTTGATGCGGGTCCCTTCTGTGTGTAGTTTGTCTACCCGGTACTCCAGATTCCTCCCACAGTTGACAGTCTGGTGGACTAGAGGTGCTAAATTGCTTCAAGGTCTGAATGTGTGTGTGTGTGTGTGTGTGTGTGTGTGTTTCTGGGCTCCTCCCACAGGCTCCAGCACCCCCCTTTGTTAAGGATAAGCAGTTCAGAAAATGGACGGATTTGATACATTTTTGCAAAGCAGAGCTTGATTTAACCACCCTAGAGTAAAAAGATATGAATACAAAAAATTGTGGATGAAGTTGATTGAGCTGTCAGTGCTGCCTGTGTTTGTACAGGGTCTGTCGCACCATGGTTAATGGCTGCTGTAGTGGCAGCCTGTAGAATTTTCCTCTCATCTCACCAGACTGCTGCTGGAGGTGCTAAAAACTCATCAGCCTGCCTTTAATTACACCAGCACCGCAACGGAGCATGAAGAGTAAAAAGAACGACAGATAGAGAGGGCTGAGCATGGGCGCCGGCACCATTATAGCAGGGGGGGACATAAAACTCACACTTTTCAAAATCATTCTTTTCGCATATATGTATAATGTGCATGTGTGTATATACACACTTTTCACATTAGAACTAAATATACCAAATAAAACAAAAAGCAATAAATACAAATAAGATTATTCAGTAAGTAGTGATTTTGTGTACAGTATATAAAGTTCCTTTCAGTTTTTTGTAGTATGTACAAATAAATATATAGAGGACATGTGCCTATTTTCACCTACAGAAACTACAGAACATGTCTTTAGACAGGGATGTTCTAACTTTGGCTTAAGACTGTAT
The DNA here is from genome assembly GCA_037974365.1 of Hydrocynus forskahlii. Taxonomy (NCBI): domain Eukaryota; kingdom Metazoa; phylum Chordata; class Actinopteri; order Characiformes; family Alestidae; genus Hydrocynus; species Hydrocynus forskahlii. Next base: position 7,068 of record JBBPCX010071479.1, read on the forward strand.
ATGTCTGGTTGTCATGTCACACTATTGGTGCATGTCTCAGAGGCTGTTGCAGATCTATGTCTGTGTGCAGAGCAATCACATTTACCCGGTTTCTCCTCTTACTCCCAGTGTAGTCAGTCACACCTAACACGTCTTGGCTGATGGACTGCATTTGGGTAGGGAGGGTATGTAAATCAGGGTTTGTGCTGAAGCATTCCTTTCATGGACTCTTCAAATGCCAGAGCCGAGAGGGGAACAGATGTGGAACTGTGAGCAGCGGAGAGTTCTGAAGGTTAAGGTGCTGTGTGACTGACGAGTGTTCCAGAAGAGGACGTGTGCATTGTTCACTCTTTTCTTCCCCCAGTTCTTCAGAGAGATTACTGACAGTCTGGCCTGTGCATCTCACTCTCTGTGTCCGTCTCTCTGTCTCTCTCTCTCTGTCTCTCTCTCTCTCTCTCTCGCCCTCTTTCTCTCTCTTCCTTGTTCTCTTTCTCTCTCTCCCTCACTCTCAAACACATTTATTTATCTGATTCCTACAAAAAATAAACGATATGCTGCTTTATTCCAGAAATATTTAAAACAAACCTGACCGACTGGTTTTGAAGAGTAATGTAACCACGTGTAATGCACGACTTTCATCAACATCACCAAACTTTGCCTTTATCACAGCATTGCAGAGCCATGTCCTTTCACTTGTTTCAGCAAATAATTTGTATCCCTCCCAGCACATTTTCAAGCATGCAAACAGTTCTGCCTCATTTGCTGGAGCCCATTTGGAACTTGTTGGTCCAACTCATCCCATGCAGCTCAACTGGAGAAAGATCTGGAGATTGAGGAGGCTAAAACAAAACTTTTTCCTTTTCTTTGGACTGGATATGATTTTGGTACAATTTTGAAGAATGCTTGAGATCATTTTCCTATTGAATTATGTGTAAATCAGAAGGAATGTCACAAAGTGAATGTCAGTGCACTAAAGACAGACCTGATATGTTTTCTTCAAAACCAATAGTTTGAGCCCTCATGGCTAAATAATGTGTTACTACAAACTATTAAAAACTGAAAACAAGTCAGTAACATTTAAGTATTTCTAATGTTTTCTTGTAATAAAAGTTTGATAAACCAGCGTTTCATTTGGTTTTTACAAAATCAGATGGTGGTTTCAAAACCTCTGGTTTGTATTGTGCGTACAAATATAAACTGACACATTTACACAAGAACAGATCCACATATCCTTTAAAGAATATTCCATTCCTCTGTAGCATAGGGTCAGTTACACACACATAATAATAATAAATGGGACTTCTTGGCTCATATTGCACTCATATTGCACCAGTTGACTGGAGCTTTAACATCTGCCCATCGGGTTCTACTGAGTCAGCAAGTTTATAGTTTTTTGTTATTTTATTAATGTGTCAAAATGTATTAAAGGGGACATATTATGCAAAACTTACTGGGCTAGCTATACAAAACATGTTCATGAAGTTCTTTGCATGAAATCACTCTCACATGAAGAGATATCACCAGTTCTGTTCTTCACAGTTTCAGACCCTGACAAAACGAACTGTTTGGACGGAGGGCCCCTGGTGATGTCAAGAGGGAGCCAATTTGCATAGAACTGCCCCTCATCTGTCAAGACCCCATCCACTACCCTGTTGCTTGTCACTCCTTTCAGCGGCCATCTTGGGTCTTTGCAGCTTTATGTGTGCTGAATTCAGCCATGCCTGACCACTGCAGTGGCCAATACTCGCTCCGCCCAGCTGGCCAATACTGGCTCAAAACGCAATAAAACAACCTCCAAAATTGGTGGGAAAATACACCAATCACGGCGTAAAATGCATGTTTTGTTCCCGTGGTCGTATACGGTAAGGCGTGCTCCGCTGCGCCCCAACACCAGATTAGTTAAAGATCCACCATTACGTCTGCTAGTTTCTGTTTTCTACCTTTTTCACCTTTGTCCCAATACTTTTGTCACCATACAGTCTAGGACTACTGTCACAGATTGAATGGATGGAAGGAAAGAAAGAAAGAAAGAAACACTTTCACTAGCGTTAAGAACATAGATTCTAATGTAAAATCCAGAAGTTAAACGTGCAATTTAAGCATGGGATGGGTGGGGCGTGGCCAGCAACAGCTTATTTGCATAAAAGTGACAGAGCCCTGAAACAGCTCGTTTTGAAAGAGACCAAAACTGTGAAGAATAAAGCTGGTGATATCTCTTTATGTGAGAGTGATTTTGTGCAAAGAACTTCATGAACATGTTTTGTATAGCCTGTAGACCTATTATAACTTGTTTTTAAAAAAGTGAGTTTCGCATAATATGTCCCCTTTAAAGTCATCTAGTAATCGACTGAAGGCTGAGGCTGATGGACATTAGGGTGAAAAATGCTCTTTTGACCGGTAACACATCCACCTACGCACAGTCTCACAGCTAAACCATAGAAACCCATATAAAGAATTGTAAGGAGGATGGATTTTATTGTTTTTGGCATTATTATTATCCCTACTGTTCTCATCCTGCTGCTGAATTATTGATAGCGCTCCACTGTTTCTCTGTTCTGCTCCGACTCCAGCGTAAGTGAAAATTTCATCTCTCGTACTGAAGACGAGCTTGTGCTCCATTTTTTCACCCCGCCCCCTCCCCCTCCCCCTTCTCAGAAAAACACCATTGAGATGCACTGATAGCATTTTTGATTCAGACTCCTGCCTCATCTTTTCTTTTTCCTCTCCTTTATCTCTGGGGCTGTGAGTCGGTGCATTTTACTGTTGCTCTCTCTTTGTCGGGGGGGGGCTGTTACTCGCAGGCTTTGGACTTTTGGAATAGACAGTTCCTCCAAAGGAAGAGAGCTCTGTTTCTAAAGTTCACTCTGGCTCTCTCTCATTCTCTCTCTGTCTCTGTCTGTCTGTCTCTCTATCTCTCAATCTCTCTCTCTCTCTCTCTCTCTCTCTCTCTCTCTCTCTCT
>JBBPCX010071480.1:0-10005 GCA_037974365.1 Hydrocynus forskahlii
CTGGGCTGTGTGTGTGTGTGTGTGTGTGTGTGTGTGTGTGTGTGTGTGTGTGTGTGTGTGTGTGTGTGTGTGTGTGTAATTTATGTGTAAAAAGTGTTTGAAGTTTCGTTTTGTAACTCAAAGGTTTCCCGGATGTTACCTGGAGGCCTGAGCGTGCTTGGATTATTTCTGATCACTCCTCCCGAGGTGTCAAAAGAAGCACAGAACACGCTAAAAAGGGTAAGAGATGATTCAGTGGTGAATTTACATCAATGCAAAGTGTAATTTTTATCGGGTTTTTAATATTGATGTAACTTAAAGCTAGAAATTAGTTGTTGAATTTGAATAGGAAACGCCATCAACCACCATCAAACACCGCAACCAAATCTTAAGCACATGAACATTATAACACAAAAATACCTCTTTAATGAAGTGATCTAATGAAAATGAGCAAAATAAGGGCTAATAAACAGAAAACAAAACGGCAAAGAATTTTGTTTAGCTCCGCCTCTCAGTGTTACAATAATTCAGTCATTTAGCCCTTCCTTTTATGTTTGCCCCCTTTCAACATTTAATGTCTCTAAATAAATAACTGACAGTTTTCTTCATATTAAATGACTTTTCCTGAGTTAACAGGGACAGACTGTATAAACACACAATGAACATGAAGTGTTCTCAATGTTCTGTACATATTTTAGCTGTTTTATAAAACATATAAGAAATAATATTTTACACACATTAGTTTTGTTTGGATAATATTGAGGACAATATGTAATTTTATAATCTTCAAAATCTTCCATAACTGAACAAAATAAGACCTGTACAAGTGTAAGAACCCCTAATAGATCACGTGACCGAACATTACTTTTTCCAAACTATTGAAGTATAATATTGAAATCTAAAATAGATATTTAAAACCATATCTTATCGAGTGATCAGAAATTTTAGCCCATAAATCAGTATCGTGATTAGTTACAGAATTTTCAAATCGGTCAAGGACTCATGACTTATTTTTGATCTTTTGTGATAAGATTTTTTCATATTTTGTGAACTGTGTTGAGATGCCCAACTCCAACCATGGGGCGTGTGTCCATCACAGTGTAGTGATCTCCCTTAAACACACCCGGTTCAACCGTTCATGACCAGGTTTGAGTGTGTTTGAGGAGGAGAAACACAGAGCTGTGCTGGACACCAACCCTGCAGGACTGGAGCTGGACCCCCCTGAACTCTACGCTGTGTGTGATTGATGACCGAACTCCTCTTGCCCTCAGCTCATCTTTGCTGTGGATAAATACATATCTAAGAGCAGGCTGTGGGATCTGAGTGAGGATGACGTGACCGACCGAGTCACGCTCCACATCTGCTCCAAAACACGGAAGTATCCTTCATGGTGTGGAAGATGTTAAGCATTCTGGGCTTTCTGTTGTTCTTCTAATTGGTGAGGCCCCTGGCACAACGCTAGGGGTAATGCGGGGCAAAATCTGTGAAAAGATGGAGGCAAGCTCAATCTGAATGTTTTAAATGTTCCTTAATTGTGTTCACACAGAGCTGTCTGCAGAACATTTGATATAAAAGACCCGAAGGTATGAGATCCATCTCTTTTCCTTTTTCCAGACTTTGTTTTGGTGCCACTTTACTGCTGAATGATTAAACACACTCTGATAAATCATTATGAATGTGTGGCAGCTGGTGTCCTAGTGGTTATGGAGTTGTCCCTGCAATCAGAAGGTTGTGGGTTTGAATCCCAGCACTGCTAGTGGCACCACTGAGGTACCCTTGAGTAAGATACCGTCCTCACACACTGCTCCTTGGGCGTTGTGTTCCTGGCTGCCCCCTGCTTGACTTGGTGAATGGGTTAAATTCCACTTTACTTTTCTTTATTATTCTGAATTGTGAATCCTTCTGTTTAGTCTTCAGCAAAGCCGGCGGACTGGAAATATCAGTCTGGCATCTCGTCCTCCTGGCCTGTGCTGAGCTGCTCTGTCAGAGTGGACCTGCAGATCCCGGTGACCGAGTCTTCCTCTGAGAAGAGTATAAAGGTGAGGTGCAGTTACACGGAGATCAGAAAAGAAATTGTACAAAACACTCAGCGTTCTGGTGTAACTTTTGTTTGTTGTTTGTGTTGCAGGATGGGCTGAGGACATGGGCTAGACAGATTGAGACTGGTCTCTGTCTCATTAACGGTAAACCAGTGTCGGACGACTCCGAGCTGCTGTCCGGATCAGTGAGGACTTTTCCTTCTTTTTTATTTTATTTAAAAGTTAAGGGTTTTAGATTAGATTTAATCGTTTCAATCGGTTACAGTGTGGTTCTCGTAACACCAAGATTGTGGGTTCGATGCCCATATGGGACAGAAGTGAGTGCAAACACAAAAGCAAGCCAAGCGGCATCACGCCAGGGGAAAGAACGGCTCTAGACTGATTTTCACCGTTTATATTTACTGAAATCAGATTTACTGATGCACTCTGAGTTCTGAGGGTCAACCTTGTAGCTTCAGTGCAAAACTAAATTTTTCAATTTAAATTTTTAGTCAAAGTTGTGCTTTAATGTAGTTAGTCAGTTTTCAACAAAGTCATCTATGATCATTAATTTAGTCCTGATGCCTATTTACCACTGTAGAAAAAGAACACAAAGACGAGTCAGCAGCAGACACTTCGAGCACAGATCCTGGTCTCAGAGGTGAGTGGAACACACAGCCTGGTGTGTGTGTGTGTGTGTGTGTGTGTGAGAGAGAGTGTTTTTTCCTGTGTGTGTGTGTGTGTGTGTGTGTGTGTGTTTGTCTCTGGGAGTGTTTGTGTGGTGCAGGAGGACCCGGGGGCGGGGCAGCGGTGCAGTGCTGTGGTGTGGGTGTGCAGCGGGACGGTGTGTGTGTGTGTGTGTTTGACTCTGGGAGTGTTTGTGTGGTACAGGAGGACCCGGGGGCGGGGCAGCGGTGCAGTGCTGTGGTGCGGGCGTGCAGCGGGACGGTGTGTGTGAGAGGGGCGGTTCACTGCAGAGCATACATCCACACCAACAAACCGAGGACCAGACATGCTGCACAGGTGGGCAAGGACTCATACGGCACTGCACAAAAGTCTTCGGTTCCTGTGTAAACTGTTTAAAGCCATTTATCTGAGCAGTGAGGGACTTTCTCTCTCACAGTACGACGTAGCACCACCGTTTAGGAGCCACGACCAGAGAAATCAACACGACTGTTTCACAATCGTCATTTTTTGTCTGTGTGTATTACATGGGTGTCTGCAGGCTGACAGAACAGAATTTGAGATCAGTGTTCTCCTCCAAGTGTGTCATGCCATACAATCACATTGCATTTTCAGGAGATCTGGAAGCAGGTGCTGGCCTCCCAGTACTGGAATCAAACTGGGATGGGGGGGGGGGGTTGGCAGACTAGTGGACAGAAACTGGAGATCACTAAAACTAGTGAGAAAATTGGGCAAAAATATCAAAATGTGATTTGGATGTAGTTTGCATTAACAGATTAGAGTTTTCTTCCACCAAAAGGTGTACTTATATACACTATATGTACATAAGTATCATATAATAAATGTACAGACTTTAATATGGAGTTGGTCCCCCTTTGCAGCTACAACAGCTTCCACTCTTCTTGGAAGTCTTTCCACAAGATTTTGGAGTTACTGTGGGAATTTGTGCCCATTCATTCTGTTTAGGCACTGATGCTGGACAAGAAGATCTGGATCACAATCTCCGTTCCAGTTCATCCCAGAGGTGTTGGATGGGGTTGAGGTCAGGGCTCTGTGTGGACCAGTCAAGTTCTTCCACACTGAACTCCTCCAGCCACGTCTTCATGGCGCTCACTTTGTGCACTGGGACACAGTCATACTGGAATAGGAAAGGTTCTTCCCAAACTGGGTTCACAAAGTTGGAAGCATGGCGCTGTCCAAAATTTCCTGGTCTGCTAAAAATAAGGAGCTTAGAACAAAACCTGGAAAACGGGTGTGAATACAGGAATAGAATAGAAAACCTGGAATACAGGAATAGAATGAAAGAACTAGAATAAAATAAAAATAAAGGAAATAAAGGAATACATATAAAATCAAGGAAAGAAGATGCAATGGAAGTGCTGATATAAAAAAAGTTGGAATGGTTGGTTGAGGAGCAGCTTCAGGTTTGGAATGGGACCTACTAATGTCACTTATTCATATACACTGACCAATACACAGTAATTCAGCGTCCGTTTTGTTTGTATTTTGTGTCTCCTGTTCTCCCCTTAGTTCATAGTGTACATTATTAGAGCATTCAATACATTTCATAAATGACTTGATGCCCTCATGCACCTCATAGCAAGTTGTGCTCAGGATTCCTGTGACTTATCTAATAAATAAATTGCCTTCAGTTCTTCAGTTATTTAGTTCAGTTCCATAAGAAGTGAGTTAAATTCACTTTTTCTTCCACAGGCTATTAAAAGAGATGTAGTGAACACGGTTTCAAACCGAGTGGAGATGCTCCTGGAAGATCTGCTCGTGAATGAAGGAGGTTAGAAATGAAATTAAAATATGTTCAATATCACATATTCAGAGGCATATTACTCTGTAAACATCCAAGACAGACTTGAATATGAATGATGTCTAATAGCTCAATCATAGCTCAAGATTTCATTTTTTAAAATAAGAGACATAGATATGCATCATATGTAAACAGTGTTTACGTTTTAAAAATGTATTATTAGTCATAACGGTCTATAAATGAGAATTAAGCTTTTAAACAATCCGTTCAAATGAATGATCTGGAACCAACCACTAGATGGCGCCACTAGCACTCGCAATTTTATTAAAAGGTAATATTAGGAGTCATAATTAAAAGTTCTGTATGATTTTTGCATCTCAGAATGAGAAAAATTATATTGCAAATGGTCTGATAAGGCAAAAACATTACAATGCCAAAATTTTGCCAATAATTGAAATGTTCATCCTTAAAAAAGGTTTAAAATGAAATAATTGATTTATTTTTCCTCTGCAGGGTCTGCCAGCGGGCAGCAGGATCTCCCCCAGCGTGTGTTTGCCCCTCTGCCCAGCTCCGGCGTGACCGTGTGTGACTACATGTTCCCGGATGAGACGGCTGCAGACGTGGCGGAGCGGCTGAAGGAGATGCTGGACTGGGATTCAGTGGAGGGGGACATCGACACGAGTGTGGAGGCTCAGGGTAATGTCTAATAATAACACATATAGAAAACAACTATGCATGCAATTAAAGGCTGATTTATGTCTGATGCTTAAATAAGTAATAGTATGAAAGGGAATGTTTTTAGCGCATTCATTTATATATATATATATATATATATATATATATATACAATAAACCGCTGCTTATTACGGGGATTATGTTCCAAGGGCACCCGCATATAGTGAAAAAATGCGATGTGATGTGGTAAAAACAAAATATGCCAAAAATGCCTTTTATAGTGTAAACCCTAAATATGCCCCCAAATATGCTTCCAAAACACTTTAATTTCATTTTAAACTCATTACCCTTAAAGAAACTGTAAAGGTAAACCTGTATCCGTACTGTACAGTTTACACTGAACTCCCGCGGTGCTAGAATGTAAATACGGATGTTGCCCCTGTGTAGACTGGACTTCTTTGGTGTGCGCTGTCGTTTTCTTTGGTATAAGCAGGTAAATACAGTAATAAATTAATTTAATTTACAGTAATAAAACTACACAATGAAAGATGGTCCACGGGGAAAATTCTGGACTGCAGCGTCACAGGGCAGCCACCAATCAGCAGCAAGGAGAAAAAAATAACATTCTTGGATTGGCTGCTTTCAAACCTCCCGCCTCTGAGTACAGGTGACTGTGAGGTCCGGGCCTCGTGCGCCACGCCCCCTCGTCCTCGTGCTGGTTGTTTATGTTTGGGGCAGCACTGAGCAGTGGAGGTTCATTCTGTTCAGGTGTCTGATTGCCTTGATAACCGCCGCGTACAGTCAGCCGTACTCAGAGGCAGGAGGTTCGAAAATCTACGATGGACTGAAACCGCGACTGCTGATCCGCGTTAAAGTCGGGGGTTACTTTATATAGTGGAATCATAATTTTGCAAACAATGAAAGGAAGCTAGTAGTCATTCAGTTGATGAATGCTAATTATTGGCTGTTAATAGCTAATAATGCTGTTGTCTTTTTTTGTTGTCTTCTAATAAGATTCACTTTAATGACTAAACTATTCCTTGAATGCCAAATATTTATGATTAAGTACATAATTTAGTAAATGAATACATTCCATTACTCCATTCCATTGCTTGCTTCAGCTTCAGTTATAATCAAATTATTGACTGCATAGGCTTTATTTTATTAACTAAACTCCAAACTTCATTTATTTTATAGGCTGTGTTTGAGGTAAGGGGGGAAATGTTGTAAACTTGTTTTTCTAACAAACTGTTACTTGACATGAGTGTAATCCTGTATTTTTGTGTTTTTATTTTCTCAAAATACTGCCTCATTTTAACAGTACCAGTTTCTTAAATTTTGTGTCCCTTAGAATGAAACTGGCTATTTTTGTAATTGTGTGTATATGTAAATGAGATCGGCTCTGATTGGTTGTCCTGTATTGCGCATCATTCAAAAATAGGTGGAACACTCCTTATAACTTCAGCGTCCATGAACAGGGCCAAATTGTTGTAGGCCATGTAGGACATATGTATGTAAATACCTAGTTTTTGTGACATCACAAAAACAAATAAGTGTTTTCAGCCTATTTTTCATTTATAGACCATATATGGCCTTTGGAGTGAATGACACATTTTACAGAATAGATATTAAATATGTAAGTTTAAAAAAATCTGGATATTGTATAATATGGGCCCTTTGAGGTCGTGTGTGGGTGAAAATGTTTATGAAGAGAATGGGATCCCACAGCAACCTCCAAATCCTGCCCCGGCACGCCTACTTTCCCTTCCTCAAATTATAAAAGGAGGCTTAATGCTGACTTGACGCCCTGTTCAAACCAGTTTAAACAGGGCTTACTGACACATGACTTCCCTTTATTATCTAGAATTCCAGTGCAGACACACATTACAGAAAGAGAATAATAGTATAGAACAGGTTATGAGAAATCAGGCCTTGTGAAAACGAAAGTGTTTGTTTCAGTATACTCTGCGGCCGAGCTGGAGGATCGGGACGGATGTGACGATAGAACCACTCACAATGAGTCCACCACTGAAACAGTGACGCAGCAAAAGTCCTCACACTACTATGCTGGTACGTGGTTTAAATATACCATTTGATTTACTAAGAAAGCAGCCTGTCACTCAAACTGCACGTAGCCCTGTCCACAAATTGCTCACAAAGTCTGAAAGTTATACAAAAAAAAGTCAACAAAGTCAAAATAAGGCCAAAAATGAAAGTTCAGGGATGAAGAGAGAGTGGTGTTGTGAAGTTCTTTCCCATCAGAGCATCTTGAAAACGATAACGACCTTCTTACACGTTCATCTGATCCCACATTATTTTTCTGATTTTCCCCTCATTCTTTAAGCTCACGATCACATGAGGAAGTCTCTCAACCAAATGTCATTTTAAAATTTAAAAACCAATTCCAGAGCTAGCTATATATATATATATATATATATATATAAACAAACAAGAAGCTAGTAAAAAGTTGGTTAGTTTTTCTAAAAAGTATTTAGATTGGAAGAACATAGGCTTGGTTTCAGATTTCTTTTCTATTCCTGCGGTCATTGTCATTGTGATCTATAAAATTCCAAAAGAAACACACTTAATTAAATCCAATGAAATAAAAAGAGCCAAACCAGGTATTTGGTGGCTACAAGCCACAAGTAATACAGGGCTTCTATGAGGAAAGACATCTGGAAACATTTTGGCATGTATAAAAGCATTATTATTGTTATTGTATTTATTGTAATATTAGTTTTTAACACCAACAACACTACTGGCAGGTAGTAAACAGTACAGTTTCACAGGTACACTGTACTGAATATGCATACATACAGAAATAAATACATAAGAACTCAACAACATATAAATATAATGGAATTCCTGAATATATAAATGAATGGTACTAGCTTCTCCCCACCTCGTAAGCCTGCTGTCTCCTCAGGAAAGGTGACCTTACAGGAGGAGGAAAAATGAAGGAAAGGTTTCATGGGTGTTGATGTAACAAGGATTTAATTGTAAAACATTATTAGTTTATCATGAAATGACTGAAAATTTAGTTACAGTGTAATATGGCTGGATATGACAGTATGGCTACATTACAGCTAATTAGTTTTTGGTTACCATAGAATATTTCCTTCGTATGACTCAGAATGAATCAATAAATGTGGTCATGAGTGATCTCAGAATGATTACCAATGATGTACGTTTGGAAAAAATAATTGAGCAGCACTGGCATTATTTGCATGAAGGAAGAGTTCCACCAAATATCAGATGTACGTGTATTTCCCCCGTCACCCCAGCTCTGTAGTTAAACAGCCAAGACATGTTTGGAGTCCAAATTTTTCTTCCTTTTAAATCAGAACTGGAACTAGGAGGCTAAATTCACTAGTTAATAGCTTCACAAGTTAATAGTCAAATCCTTTCTGTAAATGCACTGACAAAACTCCTCTCAACCAACTCAAACCATATCCAGCTCTTTATTAAGGTGAACAGACTTGTGGCTGCGGTTTAGGGCGAAGTATGGCTTACTGTGAGCTGTGAAAATGAATTCAACTTCAGCGCTACAGGTCACTGGGGTTCACAAAGCGTCCGTAAGGAGGACTGATGTCGTTTTCTGAACATTTAACCCTCTGGCCCTCCTGTGGGACATTTTTGTCCCCTTCTTTTTTTTTAAAATAATTTTAGCTGTGTTAATGCATAAGGAATGAAACTTCCCAAGGGTCTGGAGTTTTTCAGATCTTTACATTTTTAACTTAAACTCATTAAATATATCAATAATATACTCCATACATCCATACATATATTCCTTGTTACTTACACTGTTAAATCATAAAATGTACAGCAAAATGCTTTCATTCTAAACTCAACACTTGAGAAATGTAGTTTTTACTGTTTTCTTTTATGTCATTTATCCATTTTTGGCAAAGTGAGCAATTTTATATAATAATCTTAGTTTCCAATAGGGGAGTATGATGGCTTACTGCACTCCAGTGGAACAAATGAATGACACAATTTTGACATAGCTGTGACCTTAAGGATGTCAGATAATGGTTTTGTGTTTATGCATGAAAATAAAATTCGGTGTTGTTGTTAATCAGTTACATGTTTCAGATTTGTTCCATTTTTGGCCCCAGCACTTTTGAGGTTGTTTACTAACAAATGCATTGTACAAACAAACTGGTATTTGAAGGATTTAAAAAAATGATACTTATGACAAGAACTGATGTTAGTTACAAACTTTATGTAGTAAAAATGTCCCCACTGAGGTTCCCGTGAGCAAGGCACCGTCCCCACACACTGCTCCCCGGGTGGCAGCCCACTGCATCACTCTGAAAATGGGTTAAATGCAGAGAGAGAATTTCACACTGTTCACACTGTGTGCTGTGGTGTGTTCACACATGACTGTATGAAGCCACTTTACTTTTACTTTACTTTTAGTGTTAGTTTAGTGTTGGCAGCATTAGCCTCATAGCTTCAGTTCTAAAGTAAAGAAGCAAAAATTGAACTGCAGACGTCTTGATGGCCAGCTTGGGTACATAAAACTTGTGTATTTTGCAAAAAATTTTCACCTGCTGGTTTCATGACAGGATGAATTTGTGTGTGAGCAAAGTAGACCAGTTCTGTCTTACTTTCATTATTTTTGATTGGGCCCATTCATTCCTTAGGAATACAGTGTGGTAGACCATAACAATGAGTTGCTCACTGTGAGCCATGTTACTGGTATTTTCCATGAGAGAGTGTGTGTGTGTGTGTGTTGAAGGTATCACCAAGTCTAGCATACCTGGAGCCCCTCTCACCCCCACACTCCTTGATTCATCACACTGACTCTCTGTCTCTCTGTCTCTCTCTGTCTCTCTCTCTCTCTCTTTGTCTCTCTCTCTCTCTCTCTCTCTCTCTCTCTCT
>JBBPCX010071482.1:0-10004 GCA_037974365.1 Hydrocynus forskahlii
CAGCATTCAGCACCACCAGTATACTGATCACCGCCCGATCATCTGGAACCATCTGCTCCTGGTTCTTCACTGGTTCACGACTTAAATTAGACATACTTTGTTCTGCTCGAATGATTCATACGTAGGTCACTGTGTGTCTTAACAAACAAATACATTCCTCTGAAACTGGTCCGGTTCAGGGACTGGACTGGAAAGCCTGGAGAACTGTTCCTCAAGACTATTGGAAAAATACAAGAAAGTCATGATTTTTGTAAGCAAAACAGGAAGACATGGGGCTCAGTACTGTATGTAGAGCTAAACGGCCCTAGTAAAACATGTAGCTTAAGTGAGCAGCATCTTCCATTTGCTTTAACTAGACACTTGTATCTGTCTTCACTCTGTTACATCTGTTGCATGGACCAGCGTTTGTTCCCACTGTGAATCACCAGTGGTTTTCAGGAAGCACGTGGTTCATGGCCGTGTCACATAGCTCGGTTCTTCTGTGAGACATCCAGTGAGTCAGAAATGTCTTCCCCTTTTGGTATTGCAGCAGTGTGGTATTGGAGCAATGTGTTCAGTTTATGCAACTAAAATGACAGTCTGAGTCTGTTTTCCCAAGCACTCGAGTGCCTCCCTGCATCTCGCAGACCTGGAGGACGTTGTGTTCAATACGACTGGGACGCGAGCGGCTGTACTCAATCTCAGTAATGAAGTCATACCCTGATGTGGCTCAATCTTATGCAATTACTCGCAGCCGGTTAGATAATTTGCTCGTCCGTACACCAAACCCTCAAGAAAGTCAGGCTTCAGCTTGAACATTTGCAATGGTACGTAGACGTTAGTGAAATTTACAGCTGTCATGGCGCTTTCGCTGTCTCAGAACCTTCCTGGGAATGATCGTAATTAATCAGATACATCACGTAACAGTTACCAAACATCTTGACGGAGCTACAAAAGTGTACGCCAAACTGTCCTCGGGCTATTATTCTTGGAAGTCTGGTGGCCTGTGAGCTTTTTTAACATAAAAACCACATTTGAATAGAAATGGCACTTAAGAAGAGCAGTAAAACACAAATTTGTATAATAAATGGTGATGGCAGAAGTTTGCAAAACATTCTTAAGGCTAGCTGGACTTTATGTTTCCTCCATAGCCCTTGATCACGTCCCTAAATGGCAAGTGAGTAAATACGTTAAATGGTCATTGTTCAGTTTACCATCACTATTCTGGGAGCTGTGGAAATGGAAAAGAGTTAAAGATTGAGTGTGTCTTTGGCGTACATGTTTTATGGACACATACGAGGGCCAGGCCGCAGAGCAGATGCTTTTGTCATCACTGGACCTATGGAAGAGAAGGACTCCCCTGACCCCAGTAATTTACTGAGGTGAACACCAAAAAAGAGCTTTATCATCACTAGACAATGCACTTGGTTTTCTTCACGGAAAGAATGCCGGGCCTTGCTCCGTCAGAATGGCTGCGGCAGCTTTTGAATGATGACGGATTCTGACGGAGGGCTGTACTGGTCGGGATGTTGTGTTTCAAGGTTTTGGCCCTTTCACTTTTCTTGTCATTTTTTTTTTTCTCAAAAATAAACACAAATCAAAAGCGCTCGCTCAGGATGAGGTCTTTATTTGTTAGGCCTGCTTCAGTTTCCTTGATGAGCTTTTGTGCTGTAATGTTCATGCGCAAACCACTAAGAGGTGACCAAAAAGTACAACGGTTTTGGACAGCAGTGCTAAAAGCAAGGCTGTGTGCTTTGATTTACTGGTCCTGTTCACATGTGGTTTGGGTGATCAGATCATGGACAGATAACACACACTGCTGTTTACACACGTCTCTCACTATAACACTGTACACCACAAGAGCAACTAAACAAGACAAGACAAGGCAATGTTCAGTGCCACTGACAATGGCTACATTAAGGATAAATACAGTATTTTGACTGGTACTGTGTTCTAGCAGCAGAGACGTGCCAAGGTGCAGAACAGAGTTTACATGTGCGAAAAAATGCAGAACAGCAATAAATATGATTGTGCAATTTTAGAACAGATGTAACAATATTTAAAAGTACTACACACCATAACACTGGACACCATACTATGCCATTCTGTGTCAAGAGGTTAGAGTAAAAAATGACTGTCTCTTTCTGCAAAACAGTACTGTATGTGACAAAGAAACTTAATCACACGCAAACGAAAATGTAAACATTTTCCTCCTCTACTTACAAACACAAATGTGGCATGGACTGAAAGTTAAGAATCTTTCAATAACACTTTCAATAAAATGTTTCTATATTAATAGAGTCGATATAAAGACTTTCGTTAAGAATGACCTCTTCTCAGGGTTATCGTTACAAAAGATTTGAAAACTTTCCACAGTCTTTTCTTCGGAACAAACCGCTGCCTAAAATATTGACTCACTGCATCAATCATCTACTTTTTATCCACTCTGATTTTATAGCACAATATATTTATGTCTATAATAATAAAATAAGGATAATGACTACTCAGAAATCGTTGGTGAAATGGAGCAAACCTGAGTTTTACCTGTGGCCCAAGTACTGTATGGTCTGATGTTCCCATAAGTAGGTTCAACTTTGCTATCCAGGTTAATAATTAACACCAACTACCTACAGTGATTACCTGAAAGTGTGTATATTATGAGGGTTCCTGCTCTGAATTAGTTTTATACATGATCAGCAGACCCGCGGGACAGCCATTTATTCTGACGTGATTACTGCTCTGTGCTAATGAGTGAGTTCAGTGGCGGGGGGTGGGGGGGTGGGGGGTTCTGGGTTTTATGGTCGATGAGATCATCGAGCAGCAGATGTGTCATCAGTCTCCGCAGCGTGTCTCCCGTGGAGCTCTAACGTAAACAGTCCCAGTCGAAAAACAGCCTTCGAGAATTCCACACAAAAAGAGATGTCCTGAAGAGCTGTCATACTTAGACATCAAAGTGCAGCCCACCAGGGACACATCCCTCTTTTCGTAACACTGTAGACTATACAGATGACCCGATGCGTTACGGGGGAATTAAATGGAGGACTTAAATAGTCCTGTTTTCCATAGAATGAATGAGCAGATGATTCGCACAGATGTGGCAGCTTCACCGTAAATTGCCAAATCCTTCGTGACATTCTCATTGGAAAACTTTGCAAGCAAGACGTTGTACTCCAATTGACCATTTCTGTGGAGAACAGTCTGCGTTCAGACTGACTGGCTGAGGGGCAAAGACTGATTTCAGAACCCTCCATTACATTTCATAAGCTTTTACGTACAGTATATCCTCTTCGGATTTACATGCACAACGTCTTTTGACTTTATATTTACAACACCATTTCTAGAATGTTAAATGTAAATGAACACACACACACACACACACACACAAATATTTAAATAGAAAATAGAGCAAAAACCACACATCGTGTTTTTGTTTTATAAAAACTATAGGCTCATTTAGAATCTGATGACAGCAGTATGTTTCAGAAAAACAGGGACTAGGGCAGCTAAAGGCTAAAAATGGATTACGTGTAGTAGCTTCCTAGTGAGGCACAGTGTCTCAGAGGTACAGACTGAGAGGGTTTCACCTCTCTGGGAAAGACTGTGGCCAAAAATGTAAGAATAATGTTCCTCAATGTAAAAGTGCAACTAATTTGGGGATTTCATCATCTGTGATACATAACACCATAATGATATTCAGAGAATCTAGAAAAATCTCTGTACATGGCCTAAAAACAATCGTAAACGAGCATAATCTTTGGGCCATCAGATGGCATTGCATTGGAGGAAATCGCTGCATGAGTTCAGAAACACATCTGTGAACACAGTTCGCTACTGCATCCACGAATGCAAATTAAATCTCTGCTCTGCAAAGAAGAAACTCTTTATAAACATGATCCAGAAACACAGTCCCTACTCTGGACCTGATTTAAGATGGCCTGAGGCGAAGTGGAAAACTGTTCTGCGTTCTGATGAATGATCATGGATGTCGCATCCTCTGGGTTAAAGAAGAGAGGGGCCGTCCAGCTTGTTTTCAGTACACAGTTCAATAGCCACCACCCGTGATAGCATGTAGATATATAAATAGAACAGAATAGAATAGAATATCTTTACTCCAGTACACAGGAATGTACAGTGCAACGAGATACTATTTGCAGCTTTGTAGATGCCTCTCTTGTAAGTATAAGTATAAAATGTATAAAGCAAAAAGAGTGTGATATGCGTAGGTAGTTCACACAGCTGGGACGGCACTGTCAGTGATGAACAATGTATTCAGGTTTTGGAGCAACATGTGCTGCCATCCAGATGACGTCATTTTGAGGGAAGCCTTTCTTATTTCAGCAGGACGATGCCAAACCACATTCTGCACTTGTTACAACAGCATGGCTTCATAGTGTGAGAGCCCAGACTGGTTGCCCATTTGGTGCATGGACTAAAGAATGACAAAGAAGACCATGAACTGCTGGTCGACATTTAACTTTCAAAACTCCAGCATCTGGGCTTCTCAGTTCCCAAATATTTAGTTGTAAGAAGAGGTGATGCGACAAAGTGGTAAAGCTGCCCCTCTCCCAACACTGTTGAAACTTCTTGTTGGCATCAAATTCAAAGTGCATATATTTTCTCAAAAAAAAACAATACATTGTCTTTGTTGTGTTGTATAAATATGAACAAGAAAGTATGTGTTTCTAAGTATGTGAACAAGAAAGTATGTGTTTAAGTTTTTCATTAAAAATGAGAAAAAAGTGTTCAGACACCACAAATGAATGACATCAGTTATTTGTTGCAAAGCTATGGTTGGAAATTACAGCTTCAAGGGATGTACACCAAAAAGAAATCAGAGTTTGCAAGCACTGAGGTCTGTTTTGACTTAGCAGACCTCTTCAATTTTCCAATGTTAAGAGGGTCCCCCTGGTGGACTCACAATTTCAAAATTCTTCTAAAAATTTAATTTTACTCAAGTCAAGAGATTTCAAGTCAATGCATGCTCCTTCACCTTCTGTGGAATCTAGTTTTGATTTATTTAGACAGAACGTTTGGAGGTTTTGTGTTGTTGAAACATCCATCTTCTCCACTTTCTTGGCTGATGAGGTCAAATTCTCCCCTCAAACCTCCTGGCACATTGCTCCTTCCATCCATCAATTCCATAGATTATCATGTGCAATGCCCAGAAAAGCAACCCATATCATGATGCTTCCACCTTCATATTTTGTCTCTGTTTTTTATGCCTTGGGAGGAAGATGACGTGGAAGCCGTCCAGTAAAACTGTCAACAGATACTTAATACTGAAAAAAATTGGTCTGACTATATATGACATAAACGATGAATGAGATAATCCTCATCTGTTCATTATATGTGGGTTTCATGAGTTTCCACTCTAATGACATTAGTAATAATGAAAGATCTCTTCAGAGCAAGCACAAAAAACATAGATTGTTTGGGACACATTGTCCAGCTTTCTTTTGTACAGCACTAACAAAACCCTCAATACAGTACAGGGTGGGTGTGGCCTAGTGGGTAGGATCCTTGCCTCTGGACCAAGAGGTCTTGGGTTTGAATCCTACCTTCAGCATACCGCCACTGGGTTCCTGAGCAAGACCCTTAATCCCAAGTTGCTCCAGGGAGACGGTCCCCTGTAGTTAAGGAATGGAAGTCGCTTTGGATAAATGCGTACGATAAATGCTGTAAATGTAAATGTAAAGTTACACTACATACTGCTCCTCAAATAAGGACTGCTTTCCAGTTACTGGATTGTTCTTTGGCACTGTTTGAGACGGGATGTCAAACTGTGAGACTGGAGGCCCTGGTATTCCTGATCAAATGCATCCGATTCAGTTCATTACTGAAGTATGAGGGATAGTCGGTGTATTTGGGTAGGGAAATTGTGTTAAACCGTTAAAGCATCAAGCTGGACGCCAGCCGTCCAGGAGTGGAGATTGAGTGGAATTTTTGGCCCCTGTACTTGTCAAGAACATAAATGCATACATTTCACAGATCTATCAGGTCTAAGAGACTTTTTAATTAGAAGATATCCATATTCATGGTAGTTTGTGTGAATGGCTATAATCACTTGATACTACAGTTCCCAGTGTTCCCATTTTTTACATGTTTGCATGAAAGATCTCACGATTGCCACATCAGAAAGTACAGGAGTTTCCACTGTTGTCTCAGTGCAAAAGCATCTAGTATGGCTCTGGTGAAGCAAATCCAGCTTGATCAATACATTTGAACCAACGAACAAATTTGTATGATATTACAGATTGTTGAAATTGTTATGGATCCAAAAAAAAGATTATGGAAAAGATTGGAGGAAATTGGTACAGCATTAGTCTAAGTTGTACAATTTTGTTTTTAGTTCCCAAAGATTTGTTCTGATGAAAGGGATACCCTTTCTGGGAGCTTATCTTTAATCTCAGGGATTTCAGCATGTTTCATGCTCTCTTGTTGCCAGGGAGCTTTAGCTTCAGTATAAATGTTTGGAAAAAGATTACTAACACACTAACCCGGAATGCTGTGATGAATGCGGTGCTACAGACATCATTACATACTTTTTCTGAAATATCTGGCGCCGTGAAGACCCTAGCAAAGGCAGGATTGCAGGTGTAACAGAAGAATAAGTTGTCTTGTATCCCTCTTGTCTTTGCAACTGTAGAGGAATTATGACTCCTGTGGTGCTACATTTGTTTTTCCTCACACTCTTTGTCTGGCTCAGAGGCCACGATCAGCTCCCATTTGTTGACGGCCTCGGGCGGGAACAAATCGACCAGCTCTGGGCTTCCGTCAGGACTTTTCTTGCTTCACCACCATAACGTCATTCCTCCGTGGGGAAACTAACGGGAGGAGAAAAGTCCTCCAGTATGATGAAAGCATTAAAAGTGATAAGGAACATCCGCTTTCTCGCACTTCCTTGACAGCTTGTGTGTTACATGCTCAGTATGTGATGCATCTCGGGAGCAATTTGGCCTACACATCTCAGGGGACCTCTTGGTCTGATGGAAGAATAGGATCCTGTCTTCACTGAGGCAGAGGCCCACAGCTGAGAGGGGGGTGACTGTATGGAAAATGATCTAATATCCCAATAGACTGTAACAGTCTGACTGCTCAGAAGTAATGATGGTGATTAGTGTTATGCCATTCCGGATGGTTGTGATTTAATACAAAGACTTTGACTGCTCAGCAACTTCTTAACCCTAGAGATGCAGTTATAAAGAGAAACAATAAAATCTATTGTAATTTCATGCTAATTAATTCTCAATAATTGCTTATATAAACTAGCAGAAAGATAGGAATGGGGTGGGGGGTATTTATTATGAGTTGAGATGTTTTCAATCTTGTTTACAAAGGGAAAAGCATCCCTTTCATTTTTGCTGCGCTTTTTATGATTGTTTCACATCAAAACAAACAAAAAAAATGTTGAAAGTGCAGATTTGGATCTGTTGATACAGAGAGTAAATAGCCCTCATTACGTAAGCAAATAGTAATAATAACTGTGTGATTACATAATTGCAATGACATAGTATGGGAAAATGACTGGAGTGACTATATTTACAAGTGCAAAGGGCTGTTCTCAGGCTCCTGAGTGACACAACCACCTCAGTTTTGGCCCTTCAGTCATTACACCAAGATAGCACTACTGTCCTCATTCTATCGGGGTAAGATGGTCCTCCATCTCCTCCCATCGCTCAGCGTGGGTGGTGTTGCCTGATGTAACAGAACTGGCCGTTGGTCTTCTGCACCAAGCTGTCCAAAGACATTAGCAGGCCATCAGAACATCAGAACAAACATAAATGTCACGTCTCTGACCACCCAGGCGCATGTCAGCGAACAACCTCACCTAATAGCTCACCTTATAGCTCTCACATTACAGGAGGAGAGGGAGGACCATCTTCCCCAACCACACAGAGCTGGGACAACAATCATCTGCATGGCCAAGAGGGCTCGGCATCATCTGCACTTTCTGAGACTGAAGAGAGTGAGCCCCCCTCAGCAATCCTCACCACATTCGACAGGAGTACCATCGGGAGGCTGCTCTGTGGCTGCATCACTGTCTGATATGGAAACTATACTGTTTTGGACAGCGGCCGGGAAGGTTATCGGTGCACCTCTGCATTTTCTGAAAGACTTTTACCAAACCCACTGCTTTAACAGAGCCAGAAACATTGTGAAGGACTGTTCCCACCCGTTATACGAACTCTCTTCTCTGCTGCCATCCGGCGAACGGCATTGAAGCTGCTGCTCTGGTTCTGCAAGGCTGTGCAACAGTTTCGCACCACAGGATATCAGAACTCTAAATGCACATAAACGTCTAGTCCCTGTCTAAGTAAGTAGGTTCCAGTGAACTACCCCAACTTAAATACCTCTGATCTCACACTCTGGACTGCAATTTACCTTCTGTTTACTCTTTATGGCCACTACAGTCTCACTTATGTCCTGTTAGTAGATTCGATAAGCTATCACTTACACAGTGTGGTTCTATTCTGCTGTCTCCTGTACAATATACTTATCCATAATATACCTATGGTGCAATACTATTATTATTTCTGGAAGGTTTACATCCCTTTCCCACTTTACTCTTACACGGATATATTGTCTATGTATTGCATTGTCTCAGATTTACATCCCATTCACACTACTGTTCCATTACTATATTGTTTATTTATTGTACTGTTTCTGTCATTTCTTTGTTCACTTTGTTCAGTGCTGTGCAATAATGATCACATTTATGGTGCAACACTAGTCCTTCTGAATGGCGTATATTCCGTTCACACTTTACTGTTACAGCACAGTACTGTACATTGTTGTGGGGTCTGTTTATTGTGTTGTTTGTTTCATGTCTGTTGTAACTTGCACTCTTTTGAATGTTGTTGTATGTTTCTATGTGGTCCGTGAGAAACATCTCATCTCACTATGAATGTGTTCAAAGTAACGACATCAAAGTAACCTTAAAAAGATATGGTGGCCTTGACCCTCCCAGCTTGTTGGGATTGCGTGATAGACCTGGTGGAATTGGCTGTGACTACAAATGGGAAGAAAATCAGCTGAAAATTCCCCCAAAAAGCTTCTACGCCATTAAATTAAAGAAACCCCATTCGGCTGCAGCTGCCTGTTAGTGTCAACATGGACACCTTGGGTCATTGACTGTAAATGACTGAAAAACAGGCTCACACTTACTGTCATTACAGCATGTGTTGGTTCTATTTACTGCATATTTGATCAAAAAGGCACTTCAAGAATGCTACAAAACGTGCCTTTATCTTAAGAAACAAACATGAAGAAAGACAGGTGGCTCCATTTACAGGACGGTGAACATTCACACATTGGATTTAATCACTCTCTGCTGTTATTTACCCAAGGAATAAACATCTTGGACTCTTTAATGTCTTGAATTGTCTCGATGTGTGACAGATACAGGCTGTGGCAATTGAAATAAAAACGGAAAACCATTCATTTCATTCACTTTAGTGCTGGCACTGCGGCGCCTTGTCAGTGTAGCGACGCTATCCAGTGCATCTGCGTTTGCCAGCGTTCTTTTATGGTTGTCGCCGCTCACATTTGTGCACAAAGGAAAGAACATTATGTTAATTTTTTTTGAATTTCGCATCAGACAAGAATTCGTGCTTTTTCCAGAGCTCTTCTTGTCTTTCCTGAGTCCACACGGAATGCAAGCGGCCTTCGTCCTGGCATGCGCTGCTCTTGAGAGGGAATTTAACAGCAAAAAACGGGATGTATAAAGTTGATGTACTGTGGTATTTTTTGCAAATTCAATTGTAATTTGCCAAGTAGTTTAGCAAGAATATCATAATTTACTAAAGGGCTAGTGCGGCCAGCAATATATGCACCCTACCAGTCAGGTTTTTGCACAATCAGAGATTTGCATGTTATTCACTTAATATTTATTAAGGATTATTTGTTTGCGAATGCATTTACAGCATGTTGGAGTTCCTTTACAAGCCAGGACGTTAAATATTGTATATTCATCACTACTGACATACAAAAAGCCCCCTAATATAATTATAATTATAATGATAATG
>JBBPCX010071483.1:0-10004 GCA_037974365.1 Hydrocynus forskahlii
GGGGGGTCTGGGGGTGGGTGTGTGCGGGGGGTCTGTGTGTGTGTATTTGTGTGTGTGTGTGGGGTGGGGTCTGGGTATGTGTGTGTGGGTGTGGGTGTGTGTGTGTGTGTCTGGGGGTGGGTGTGTGTCTGTGTGTGTTCTCTCTCTGCTCTCAGGTTAAGAGTGTGCACTGCAAAGCAGGTGAGACGGTGGGAGAGGGCGATCTTCTGGTGGAGCTGGAATAACACACACACCACTTCCGAGCGCTGTCCTCCCTGGTATCCACCCTACAGACAAACCAACAAAGACACTAGTAGCCTAGACGGAACATGCCCCAGCACTTTGTGTTTTATTTCGTCTTTGTTTGTTTTTTTCCCTCTTTCTTTTTTGTCAGTTTCTCTTTGTCATGGTGAAGGTCACGTTAAGCATCTTTGTGTGTTTTTCCAGATCAGATTGCGACAAAGAACACGTGAGAGCAAGGTCACTCCTGTGCCTTTCCTGGGGACAGGCGTTTTCCATATCCCTCAGCACTCTTAAGACGACAGAACCATTTTTGGTTCCCTACAGAACAGTGAATGGTGTTTTTGCAAATGAGATATACAAAACACTTGTAATGTAAAGGTCAGTAAAAACATGGTTATAATGAAATAAACAGCAACAAAGCTTCTATTGTCATAACTAGCCATGCTCCGCCCACAAATTGGTACTTTTGTAGCAACTGCTAGGTTGGACAAGCAGAAAAATTACAGAACACTGGCAGAAATCCCACTCAGCCTAAAGAGAAACTGTACTATTTGAATTATATAAATTATTCACATTCCCACTGAACAGAATGTTCTAAATTGACTACACAATGTTGAGTTTAGAGGTGTTTTGCCAGTCTGGACTGTGATGTTGTAGCTGATTGAAACTAGGGAGGCTGGAAATGGCAATGAATTTACTACACATACAGAAGAAACATAATTTGTAATCAGTAACACACCCAAAATGTAGGGATTTTAAAGCAAAACAATAAAGCACTTACCAGGAATGAGACTGTACAAATGATCTGTCAAGCTTGCAACAACCTATCAACGCATCATGGGTGGGTCTAATGCATTTCAGAAGTAGCGTTAAAGATACTGGTCCATTAGTCCTCTTTTTGGTCTATGATGGTAGGACTGCAGTGTAACTGTTACAGCAATGTTAAACCATGAGTTTTTGCAGTACTGGTGTAAGTAGGCACTCCAAGGGCAACTGAAAAAAAAAGCAGTAAGAAGTTATCTGTGACAGTATCTGTGCCATACAACGAACCAACTAGTTGATTTTTGATGCCCGCCCACCCCAGTTTTTCACTTTTGTCCTCAATCGTCTCATTTTGTAAAGAGCAAACGGCAAAACTGGCTCTAGGCCATTTACACTATCAAACGTGTCATCTCTGACAGATACACTGCCCAGCTTCTTTGCAAAAGGACTCATTTTACTGAATGACTATTTGCTGACTGTATACAATAGATTGAGATTTCATGAGATTCAATTAAGCATATGATGATTTTTACCTATTGGATTGAAAACAATCTTCAGTTGTAGAAACATTTAGGTCTGTAAACATTTGAATGTATAAAAAATAATCAAAAAGCAAAAATACAAAAATCCATGAGTTGATGCCTTATAATGTTTAAGCTGGTAACACTCTTGAATGACCCCAAAAAAAAAGTGGGCCAGATTTTCAGAACTCCATCTCCAGTATGTTTTCTTTGAAAATGTGAACGATTCTGTTGGGATGTCTGGGGAGTCAAACTTCACTGAAGTTTAACTTCTTTCTCCTGCCATTATGATGGGACTACTCGGCACACCCCGGCTCCGTGTTCTGACTGTAAATGTTTTTAAGGATGATTTTGTAATAATAAAAGCAGGACTCTTGGGGAAAGAGCTTGGTTGTTTCAGTGTGATGTGTTTCAGCTGTGAAAGGAGCAGTTTGTCAAAGAAAAATTAAATGTCCACAACTCATGTAGTCATCCAGTATTTGGCGTCTGAAATTGTCGTCTTCAGTTTAACACTGGCGCTATGAGGCAAATGTAGCCAAATTATTCACATTCCTACTGAACAGAATGTTCTAAATTGACTACACAATGTTGAGTTTAGAGGTGTTTTGCCAGGCTGGACTGTGTTGTTCTAGCTGATTGAAACTAGGGAGGCTGGAAACGGCAATGAATTTACTACACATACAGAAGAAACATCATTTGTAATCAGTAACACACCCAAAATGTAGGGATTTTAAAACAAAACAACTAAGCACTTACCAGGAATGAGACTACAAATGATCTGTAAAGCTTGCAACAACCTACCATTTGAAGGTAGAGCATCAAAGAAAAATTAAATAGTCATTCAGCTGAGAGATGTTTAGTATCTGGAATTGTCTTCTACAGTTTAACACTGGAGCTATGAGGCAAACGTGGCCAGGAAGTTATGAAAGATTTTAGCCCATTGATTAGCATCATGTCTAATCACACTTCTTTTCAAATTAATATTATATTGTGTGGCAGGCTGGCGTCTATAATGGTGGAAAAACGACATTAAGGTAACTGCTAGTAGTGTTTTTGGCTATGCATCATTTTGTAGATATTTGTCTGTCTGTTTAGATTAAGTGTGAAATGTAGGGTAAGAGGGGAAGCCGTGGCCTAGCTATGTAATGGCATTATTTCAGGGAACAGTATTAGCTCTGTAGATTATGATGATGAGTTTTATGTAGTTTTGAATATAAACATTTATTGCCAATTGGGATATTGTAAAAAAAAAAAAAGGGGGTTATTTTCAAAACTGCCTCAAACCATGTCCATAAATATTTGGAGTGTCTTAATCACACAGATGAACAATATTAATATAATTTAGTGGGTCAGTTGGAGCTCTATATGGTAGAGTTAAATGTTAAATTATTTATTTGTTAAATCATTTATTTTATTTATTTATTTAATGATTATTTTTTGGCAGTGTGTCCACATATCTGTTACTCATTACCAATATTCATTGCTAGTATCTTTTTTTTTTTTTTTTACCTTTTTTTGGTCAATTTTTTAAGGAGAACAAGTGAACTACTGAATCTCATTACTGTTTGAGTGAACTTTAAGGAAACATTAGATGTTAGATGGCACGAATAAGAAACCTCAAAGTATTTTGTTAACTATACATGTTTCAGTAATTAGATTTAAAATAATTAGTTCAGCTGCGGCTTACATATAAAAAATGGGGACCTGAGGGGGAAAACAAATAGAAATGTATGTACTGTACAATGGTAAGGAGGTAATTTGGTCACTTAAACTGGAAAATGTCAGTTTATTTAAAACCAATTTACTTGTTCAAGTTTACTTTTAGGTATTTGACTAGTCATCACTAGTCATATAAAACATTTCTTTTTGTTCCCTTCCATTTTAGTCATTGTCATGTTTCTTAGAATAATGACAGTAGCACTTGTTGGAAAAAGGAGCATCACCCAGCCCTCGATGAAACACGTTTCCATACTTGCGTACTAGCCCGAGATGGACGTTTTGTGCTTGAACATGCGCTCAGAGCAGCTCAGTGAAAACACAAGACATACGAGTGACTGATTGGTTTGGATTGATCTACAGTAGCAGGCACTCATGTAGTCGGCAGGAAGCGATGATGTCACCACTTCGCCCGCTCATCAATCATGGCCTCCTCCACCCCCTCCCCCTCCATCCCCAGAGAAACGACAGCTGCATCCGTTACATTGCACTCATTCTTTTTTTTTTTTAATGTAGCAATGTTATTTTTTTTTTCTCACATATTTTAACAAATGTAAACAAAAGTAGTCCGGCAAACAAGGCCGCTCAACTCGGGGCCATGTTTGTTGGGTAGCTTCAATGGGTTACGATGGCTACGGGTCATCTCCATGGAGATACTTGGTCAGAAAGAGGGTCCGTTACTAAGGCCGGACCCTTGCAGCGTCGCCGACCCGTTTGAAAGCAGCCTGGTGGGTTTCAATGTAAACTTAAGTTTAGACTTTCCAGTTCAGTTCTGTGTGTGTAATCACTTTGTGGTCTTTCCCATCACACCTCGACCTTCGTCACCCCAGGAATAAACATAATGCTGTGTGTGTGTGTGTGTGTGTGTGTGTGTGTATTGCACCTGCATTGCATTATTAGGTTTGTGCTTGAAATCGCTCGGCGCTCCCTGTGGCCTTGTTCTAACTCCAGCCCTAATGAACCGCACACACGCATGCAAGTACTGCAGTCTGAGCTTGAACTTTTACCCTTTGCTTAATTTTTTGACTACAAAACACTCAAGCTTGAATTCTGCACTTACAGCTACCAAAAACTGGATCAAACCTCTCTCTCGCTCTCCTTTTCTTCGTCTACCGCTCTCACTTTTCACCTACACACAGTAAGCAAAAAGTCTATTTCTTCTTTCAGTAAATTCCAACATAAACAGAAGCAATGCCTCTGAAATTAAACTAGCAAGCGTCTTCGCTAACCAGTGTCCCTGCTAGCGAACATCTTAGCCGGCAAATATCGCGGCTAACAAATTTCTTTCTTTCTTAGCAGATATCTCTGCTAACATACGCTTTCCAAGCAAACATTTTTGTAGCAAATCTCTTTGCCAACAAACTTTCTTCTTTAGCAAATATCTCCGTTAAAAAACTTCTTTCTTTTCTAGTGAACCTCTCGGCTAACAAACTTCGTTTCAAAACCAATATCCCTTTCCTAGCAAATGTTTTTGCTAGTGAACATTTCTGTAGCAAAGCTCTCTGCTAACATACTCTTTCCTAGCAAATGTTTCTGCTCGTGAACTTTTCTTTGTAGCTAATATCTTTACCAGCAAGTGTCTCTTGCCTGAAACCCTCACCTTGGTTTAGCCACGAAACCACAAAAAAAAAAAAACAGCTCAAACTTCCCCTCATGAAGCGCTGTGTAGTTTATTGGGTCGAGCCCCAGCAAAGTCCCCCCCAGCGCTGAGCCTCAGACTGTAGTGACCCTCATGACCAGTTCACGGTTGCTGTTTCCCGGCTGGCTGGCCTGAGTGACGGCAGTGGCGGCTGGTGGGCGGGGCTCCTGAGGCCGGAGGTGCTGGCTGAGTAGCTGGAGCAGGTTGTACGCACAGTGATGTTCGGCAAGGCCCGCCGTCCCGTTCTCTGCCTCCGATGATTCCTCGGTCTCTGGGGCGACTGGGGGCAGCGGAATGGCGGTGCCGGGAGTTGCGGTCGCTGTCGTTACCCCCATGAGGGAGGAGGTAGAGGGGGAGGGGGCGGAGCCGGTGGGCGGGGATGTCCCGATCCGATGGCTAAGGGGCAGCGTGAGGGCACGCAGGGTGCTGCTGGCTCCGCCCTTCAGAGGGTCGTCAGTGTCCTTTAGCTTGTCGTAGTTGAGCACCTTCCACTGCTGGTTGACGGCCTGCCAGCGGTTGAAGATGCGGAACACGGACGGCCCTTCATGTACGATCAGGGCTGCAGTGGCGGAGAGAGGGAGACAGTGGTCAGAACACACACATTTTAACTCCCATAATTTACTTATCAACCAAGACGTCTTGCTTTTTCGCCTTGGTTTGTATCAGTAAAGTTTACGCTCAGTAGGTTTACATTTACGACATCTGGCAGACACCCTTATCTAAAGCGACTTACAGTCATTAGTTACAGTGACAGACCCTCTGGAGACTCTGAGGGTTAAGTGTCTTGCACACAGTGGTAGAAAGTAGGGGTTTGAACCTGCAACCTTGGGGTCATTGGGTTTATAGGCAAGTGTTTTACCCACTAGGGTGCTACCACCACACCCCAGAGGCTGCACGTTGAGTTGTGAAGACTGGCTAACAGGACTTGACAAGCCGGTTTAGTATATTAGCAGTTTTCTGTACTAGTGTGAAACTACACACACACACACACCCCTCCACTCCTCCACTGCCTTAAGGAAGCCTTGTTCTTCTTTATATTTTTGTGAGAGATGCTGCCCACTGTGCCCTCTGGGTGTTTATAGTGTTCTGAGCTACGCCGTGTCTCTGAACTCCAACACCTTGAAAATCACAGAGGAGATGGCTCAGACAATGAAGTTCTTTACTAATCCTTGAAAGTTTCTTGTGGAGTTGCCAGTTGTCTTTGTCGGCCAGTAGAAAAGTCTGTATGCTGTCCGGTTGGGATAAATTTCCAATATCCACAAAGTAAACTTATCACAGGACGCCTGTAGAGCCCGGAGCACAACCAGCCCAATGTTCTCCAGCAAAGACGAGCAGACCAGACTTTTGGTTTTGGTTCATATACCTGCTAATGGGAGATTCTAGAATGTTCCCCACTATTTCACACTGTTCTAGATTGTGTTCCCCGTTCAAACTATGGAATAATGTTCTCCCACATTCACACTATTCTTGAATGCTCTCAAACATTCATAGTGTTCCAGACTGCTCAGCCCATTTTCTAATGTTCTAGAATCTTCACTCCCCATCATACTGTTAGTGTGGTTCTATATTGACACTGTTCTAGAAAGTCCCCCCCTCCATTCACACTTTTCTGGAACGTTCATACCACATTCATACTGTTCTAGATTGTTTACCCCCTTTCTTAGTGTTTGACAGCGTTCTCCTCCTCTCATGTCGTTCTAAAAAGTTCTCTCACATTCACGCTGTTGTTCAGTACTCCCACATGTTCATAGTGTTCCAGACTGTTCTCCCCGTTCATACTGTTCTAGAGTGTGCTCCTCTATTTACACTGTTCTAGAATACTCTGCCGTTTACACTTTTGTGGACCATTCATGCGGTTCTAGATTGTTTTCCCTCTTTTCTTGCTGTTTGACAGTGTTGTCCCCTTTCATGTTGTTCTACAATATCCCACCCCCCCACATTCTCAGTGTTCTAGAATGTCTACATCGTTTACGCTTTTCTAGAATGTTCTCCACATTCCATGTTCTAAGAAGTTCTCCCCTGTTCCCACTCTTTTAGAATGTCCTCCCAACATTCACCGTGTTCTGTAAAGCTTGTCTATATTTGCGCTGTTCAGGCTTTTGCTTTACATTTTTCTACTTTGCGTAACGTCTGTATTAACATGACCTTGACTGTTGCGTCGTTGTCCTCACACCTGTTCATTTGTCCTGTCATTTAATATTCTAGACCTGCAAAAAAGTAAACTACAGACACGAGAAGTCCGGGTCGGTGTGTCATGGCCTTTGTTGACCCTTGATTTACACAGGATAACAGATCTCTTCCAACATATGCATTGGACACGCAAAGCAATGGGAAGCCTCGCTTAAAACACTGGTAAATTATGCTTCTCTCTCCACAACAGTGCTTCAGCACACACACATTTAATTTCCCAGTGTCCTTTTGCTTCCTAGCAGGCCTGTATTCTGCCCCAGTGTCTCCTTTGCACTCCTTTATTGATTTCATCTTTCAGTCCTCTCCCCTTTTCCCACAGCCTCTCACTCTACTCACTCACTCACTTCTACTGATCCACAGACGCTAACACACACACACACACACACACACACACACACAAACACACACACACGCGCAGGGTGCTATTTTGGCTAGTCGCAGAGTGTGAAAGCTGCCTGTACGAGCGGAGACGGTAAGAAACCCAGCAGTCTTCCCCGCTGAATTGGAGTCAGCGCTGTAACTCAGAGGAAATAACTAATGTTTCACACATTGTTCTGCTAATGCTTATGAGATCAGGTGAGATTACTGAAGCTCGTTCTTCCTCCAGCACCACAGAGGAGGCTGCTTATCTATCGGTTTGTGTCTCACGCTCTCGCGCTCCCTCTGCCTTCCGCACTCGCTCTAAATAAACACAGCAGAAAAGCCTCCTTATCTATCAGTTAATCTCTGTCTTGCTCTTTTTTTCACCTCCCTCTTTGCAGTTTCGTGCCTTTCTGTATCTTCTCTTTCTCTCCCTCTCTCTCTCTCTCTCTCTCTGTTGGACTGCAGACCTTCTCATTACTGGTGGAGAGTGTGAGCTGTGTATTGATTTAAACACACACACTCACACACATACACACTTCTTCCCCCAGCGCTGGGAAAATCAGGCTGACTGGAGGAAGCTCTTGGGGCAATGCCTGAATTTTGATCAGCGGGTCATTTCTCATTTTCACATCTCCTCTACTGGAACTCCACACACACGCATTCATCACGCAGGAATCTGGCTGTGTGGCTAATGGCATTAAAAATCATCATTTTGGGCCATAATTAGATATCATTAGAATATGAAAAGCTTTCTATGTTTAGCCGTGTGCCGTCTCAGCACATTCCGTTCGGCTTACCTGAGCTAAATCCTGTCTTTTTGTATTTAAATGAACAGCCGTTCTCTGTTCCTCCCGCCAGGCCTCTGAATTACACCAGTAATCAGCATCCAAGCCCTTAGACAAATGCAGCATTAGATTGAGGATATTCGAGATAGATATTAACCAAGGGACGCCTTTGGATAACACTTCTATCTAACAAACAGATGTTGTGTAGCTGGAAACAGCAGAAAACATCTTCAGGAATTAAATTTTTTCTGTGGGACGAGGTCATGAATTTGGTGTATGATATTGCAGTACATCATACGCTACACTGTCAGAAACCACCTAAGGAAGTCTATTTGAGATGGCTTCACATCTAAACCTGCCACAGTTATGCCACAACCGCATGACATTTGAGCTGACTGCGGTTATTTGAGGTGAGTGCACCTCATTTTCACAGTTGTTAGCTTTCGCTCTCATATTCAAGTAGCAACATAACGAGAGCTGGGTGGGTTTTTATCCTCCGGGCATATAATTGTAAATAAAAGAAAGAAGGAAGAACATTCATAGACATATCATGGTTCTGACAAATACAAACGATCAAACGTCTGCACATATTTTTACACTGAAAGAAACTGCAGCTTTACTTGAGTGCGTGCACAATTGTGTGCATGAACACAATATTGCAGGACATCATTTCATGTCAGTACAACCCAATTTATTAGCCGCAATTATTTACACGGCAATGAATCATAAGCTATAATTTCATTACCAACGTGGCGTGGTGGGTGATGATTTAGGCTGCCTGATACCAGAGACGACGCTTTACAGCAGTTCTGAGATACAGTTTGGCGTATTGTTTGTTTTTAAGGCACTGTAAGACAACATAGTCTCAAAAGAAACCCATGGAAACCAAAAGATTTTTTCAGATTTACCACTATAATTTTAAAATGATCAACAATTGCATGTAAAAACTCAGAAGACGTGTGGGTTTAGGTGGTTTTGGATCGTAAACAAACATACTGTAAATGCACTGCAGGTATTGTGACCTCTCCCCAACATTGTAAATAAATGACTTGGCAAGTTTGTCTGTAATGACTCACTTCACATCAAACCACTCTGAATGACTTTACTTCACATCTGAAATATACAGAAAATTGGAAAAGTCAGTACAATCCCCTTTAAGTACTGTGTAACTCACAGTGGAGGAACTAAAGTTTATTAGGTGCTGCTCTAATCTTATTATGAGATCCTTTTGATGTAAAAACTAAGTTATGATGCATGTATAAGTTATGGTCGATTGCAGAGCAGTACAAAGCTTCTGATACTAAAATAAAATTACATTGTGTACATGTGATGTGCTGAACTTTGTAATCCTTTATAATCCAGCGCTCTATTTAAGCAGTTAAGAAATATAGTGAACCTCCAGCAGGTGCTCCTTCTCTCTCTCACGCTTTCTCTCTGTGTATCGCTATTTCTCTCTCTCTCTCCCTCTCTCTCTCTCTCTCTCTCTCTCTCTGTATCTCTCTTTTTTCTGTATGTTTTTCTTTCTCTGTATCTCTCTCTTTTTCTTTCTCTGTATCTCTCTCTTTCTTTATCTATATCTCTCAGTATTCCCCCTCTCCATCTCTCTCTACCTCCAGCAGGTGTTTTCTCTCTCCCTCTCTCTCTCTCTCTCTCTCTCTCTCTCTTTGTATCTCTCTCTCTTTCTCTTTCTCTGTATCTCTCTCTGTGTATCTCTCAGTGTCCCCCTGTCTACCTCTCTCTGTACCTCCAGCAGGTGTTTTCTCTCTCTCTCTCTCTCTCTCTCTCTCTCTCTCTCTCTCTCTCTCT
>JBBPCX010071484.1:0-10002 GCA_037974365.1 Hydrocynus forskahlii
ACGCCCCCCCCCCCCCACACACACACACACACACACACACACACACCCCCCCAGAGGTCAGTGCTAAGTCTGAATGCTCACCTCTGAGTGAACCCATGTAAAAGGGGACCGTACCTCAGCTCGTTGCCCTTTCCTTAACACGCAAGCCTCCTCTGATCCACAGCTCCAAGCAATTCAAACACACACACACATTTTTTTAATCTAATTTGAAAAAGACCCTTTACAATACCTTGCTGAATGAAGCATTGGGCTAAAGTAATTACGGTTGCATTAATCTTCATTAAAAAATAAGAACAATTCTTTTCTTCTCCTAGAAAATCTGTGCACAAACACACACACACACACACACACACACACACACACACACAATCACTACTCACACAGGCACTAACACTACACTGCCATTTCAGCGTCACTGATGTGTTGAGAATTTATCGCCCAAATAATGCCTGCTCAGGGGTGGTCCTGTGGGGGTCCTGACCATTGAGAACAGAAATAATTTTGGCAGTGTTATTGTTTTGGAACAAGCCAAAAGGCATGACATTCTTCAGATGTATGTAAGTGCAGCTTGTCCCCACTTGAGGAGTGTCACATATTCTGTGTCTGTGTGAGTGTGTGTGCACGCGTGTAAATGTATTTGTGTGTGTGTGTGTGTGTGTGTGTGTGTGTGTGTGTACTACCTGACGGCAAGGATGTGCATGGGCTGGGAGCGGCGCAGCCTGTGGTGCGGGGAAGTGGGCGGGCCTGGTGTCATGTGGCTGTGAGACTGTGTGTTCTCACTCGGCCGGTGAGGCTGCCCGTTGTGCAGCAGAGGGGCAGTCTCAGCCTGAGTCTGCACACTATAGGTGGAGTAAAGACTCTCAAACGAAGAGTTCATGTCATTTACCAGAGCCTCCAGATCCACGTCATCCTCTGAGAGAGAGAGACAAAAACACAATCTTAACATTATTCAGTAAGTCAGCAAATCTTACAATGTTCATTTTATTACATAATTTAATGAAATTGCACACCAATTCAAGTACATCTGACAATTATACTTAAAATACACACTAATGTGACAGAACTGATTACACAGTACTGGCAGATCCACTGAATAACTTTTGTTTAACAATATTTTTCAGTGAGTGCGTACTTCACTGAACTATTACAACTGGTTAGCATAATAATATCAAACCCAAAAAGGGACAGAAACAGGGAAATGGCAAGTGCTGAAAATATGAAACATTTATTCTTTCTAAAAATCAGCAACACCTGTGACTGCTTGTATCATTCTATTCTGGGTTACAGGCATTTTCAATTTAGTACAGTGCAGGGTGCCACTGATTTGGAAAAGAAGTATTAGAAAAGGAAGAATGCCAGATAATGCCAAGAATCCCAACTGCAACCTAATAAACTGCATTTCAACCTTCTACCACTAGAGGTAGCAAAAGGTTAAACTTTAATCTCAAACTGGGAGTCCTGTGTTGAGTTCAGCACAAAAACGGACGATGTTCCAATTCCTTTTGACGACAGACACACGTACACTGGACTGCTAAGCCCTAGTCAAATGTCAGAACTGACCATACGCCACACAGATTTAAATATCTTTTCACTAAAGTCATCAGTCAACTGGACTGGTAGAATTGAATTATAATGAGGATTTCTAATGCCAGATTTTCTGATCTCTGTTTTAACTATGAAGAGCTAACTAGCGCTTTAGATGCTGAGTTACAGGACCAACATCTCAGCAATTACAGCATCAATAAATAAGCGGTTAGGACACCAAGGAAAATAGTTGAGTGGAATGAGTGTTAAAATTCATATTAATGTTCGAACGCTCACAAATACAGCAAAAGTCCTTTATTCTCAAGGCAAAATGTACTTACAATTCAGGCCATGAGTGATGATTTCTACTGTTATTCTTTTATAATGCTATTAATACACCACAAGGTTTAAGTTCAGCAACAGTTACAGCGCAGACTCAGTAGCACAGCAGAATCTCACCATGTGCACGCATTCTCGCCTCATATAGCAGCTTATCTGAGATTATTAGCTATATTGTCGTGAGGTCAGCAGCTTTAAGCACCTCATCCCGTTTTGCCTGAGACAAGCTGACGTAAATTGGAAAAAAGAGAGTGGATGATGTGAATAGTTATTTTGGGTGCCCTGGGCCTTCAGGGTTATTGATCTGTTCTCGTCTCTGTAAGTAACCCAGCACCTTCTAGACCAATTCTTGAAAATGTGTCAGCTAGCTACATCACTGCTGACTAATCTTGCAGCATTACCAGAGGTAAGTAAGCCCTTACTCCCTTAATAGATCCTAGAGATTTAACACACACACACACACACACACACACACACACACACACACACACACACACACACACACACACACACACACACACACACGTGCTGCAACGAGCATTTAATATATTTTAAATACATTTTCTTATTAAAATATTCAGAAATGGAAAGCCATATGAATGACTGAAAGGTTTACCACTTTTATGAATCCATGCACTTTTATTACAAAATGTTTATCAAGTTAACTGCTGCAACCAGCAGCTTGTTATCACCTTGCAGCTGCCAGCTCTACACACCAGACTTTCTGAACAGTTTAAGACTCACTTCATCACAATTTTATGTATTTCAACTACAGTCACAGTCTAAATAAATATTCAACTCCCCCAGATAACTAGTTAGCCAGTGGGCTCTCAGTTGTGTTTAATTTGTGGGTACTAAATAATAGGGCACTGGCTGGCTAGCTGCTGTCCGGAGCAATTCATTCAGCTGATGTAATATTCCTACTTAGACATTAAACTGAAACCTTTCTTTAGAATTTTGTTATAAATTAATCAAATATTCAAGAAAAAAATTTGGAAGGGAAAATCTTCAATAATTTCAGCCCATCATAAATACTTCAGAAAGGCAACATTTAATAAAATCTATAGCTCTGACTTAAAACAGTGTAGCTGAAATCCAACTAGAGGGGGAAAAAGTCCAAAACTCAAAAAAGTACAGACAAAATAAAGCTTCAAGATGTCTACTGAACAGATAGCACACTGGGGACTCTGACATGATCCAGAATGCAAGAATTTGTGCTTTATTACATGTTAAACATTGTTAAATTTCAGTCCTTTGCTTCGATAGCAAGTGAAAAATTTTTATTTTGAAACATGGAAAGCCTGTGAAAAACATAGTAGAGATGTAGATTTGAAAATGTTTTATTAATGAAAAATATTCAAGATAAATCTTGGTCACTGTAGGTTTCGACCAGTAGGTTTTGTGTCCATTAAGGCTTCAGTAACCGTTCTTGCCCCTTCATTTGAGGTAAGGCTTATGCTAACCCTGAAATTAACCAATGGTAAGTGGTGATGACTCATGGACCTTATAACCCTTTATAAATGCAATGTTTTACTGAACAGTGGTCTATCTTTTTTTTTTCTTCTGACCTTCTGTGATGTACCATAAATAACAAGTAAGGTAGGGCAGAACCTGCTCCCTTGTACCTCATGCTAGGGACACAGTGTACTGGAAAAGGAAACCACTATAATCACATCAGTATCCGCCGTAACCATGGAGGACGACTCTAAACCAAATAAGCTGCAGGATATCTACCAAAGGGCAATGCTTCCCTGAAAAGGCAGGAGCTGTTAAGCCAAATCCTATGCAAAGTCATATGTACCCAGTTTACCCATGTCAGAGGCCTCACAGAAATGACTGATTAATCATTTCTACACATGTTCTCACAACAACAGCCTGCACCTTTTGAGCACTGCAGACTTTAGGAAAAAAGAAAGCTTGTCAGTGAGCTTAAAAGTATGACGCTGTTAGTAATGCTTTCTATTGCTTGTCAATGTCAGATTACACTGCATGACAATCAGATTGGCAGGTATCATCCTACTTATAATTAGTGTGTCACCATTATATAGAAAACACTACAGCCATGATGTGCACACAATATGGTAGTTAGCGTTCCTCTTTTACCATTAAATATTTATTTGGGAAAAGTACATCTGTGAAATAATACCACCACTACTATGAGTGGCAACTTCAGAACTCCAGAATAAAGAAAGATATTCTGACAAATGTGGGAATTTTTACATATTGCTTAATTCACAGGTGCTTGCGGTCCTTAAAACAAACTCAACAAACCAGCAATATGTAAATAGTGAAACAGCTGCTAATTAACTTGCACAGACAATTGAACAGTCGTGAACATTTTTATGCCAGATTTAATGCAGACTAATGGGTAGGTCTAGGCCTGTCACGATAAACAATAAATCAGTTAATTGCACAATAATTAAATTGAGGTCGGTAATTTTTCCAGCCGCAATCATTTTCATTTGCATGCTTATTTGTTTTCCTCGTGTCTCTCTCTACCAAAGACACTAATGACAAAGGGCTACACTGTGGTGCATTGGTCTCTACCGCCCCCTCTCGTTTTCTTAGGGTAATGAGGCATGAACTCTCCTGTCAATTAGGCATCTTGCTAGCCGCATGGTCTCGTACCACAGAGTGTAGCAAGGCAGAGAAAACGCCAACGTTAGTTGATATTCGGAAAAAACAGATGGAATTGGTTTCAAAACCGAACGCGACAGCTTCAGTGTGGGAGCACTTTGGATTCAAACCGAATGACCATGGTGAACCACTTAACCTATGCCAGCCGGTATGTCGCATTTGTGGTAAAACAGCAGCAAGAGAATGTTTAGCATAGCTGCACTTATTGCTACTCCTGAGAGATCCTGCCTTAAGCCATACAAAGTCAACATGTTGGTATTTCTTGCTCGGAATTTGCCCAACTAAAGTAGCTACGGATTTGCATATGGCCTGTTAAGGCACCTGCTTTAATTCATATGAAGTGTTTTTGTTGTTAGTTAGCACTTTCTGTTTACAAAGGACCTAACTGGCAGTTTTGCTTGTTTTCCCTGTCTGAGCCTGATGTGTAATATTTTAATGGCGATTTTGTTTACAGAGACTTCATAAAGTCCATTTTATTTATTGTTTTTGGTTGTTTGCTTTTTATTCAAGTGCATTTTTGTTAATAGAGACTGAGAGTCCATTTTATTTATTGTTTTTGGTTGTTTTGTTTATTTATTTTGGATATTTGCAATGTCTTCCACTCCCAGTGTTAGATGTTCTTTAGAAATTAAAGTTTATTGATCTTTGAAAGGGTGTACCTGCATTATTATGCCATTATCATTACATCTGTTGAAAATGGTCTCACAATGACAGCATTATCGTTTATCGCAATAATTTCTGGGACAATTTATCGTCTAGCAAAATCTGTTATCGTGACAGGCATAGGTAGGTCTAAATTTTAAGTTAAGTCTTAAGGCTACATTGAGCCGTGCCACTAAGTGTAACCTTTTACATTTGAGTAGCACACTAACTGGAACAGAGGCATTTTCATTTTGAAATGCAGAGGAAATTTCAACTGGAACGGTGTAAGGCTAAATACATACCAAAACACAACCTCTAACAAATCTGTGATTCAAACTGCGGAAAGCTCTCCTTTCTGCCTCTTTGTATTCAGACCATCACCTCAGAGTAACACACACCTCCGAGTAGTCCTTGAAGGTCCCTCGGCAATATTAATTTATTATAAAACATTCATAAAATGCCATTTTTATTTTGTTCAGCTTTATTTATTTATCAGTACTCACTTGTTTTTGTCACAATGTTCTCCCGAAATCAGTCGTGTCCAATTATATTAGGTAGCTGCGGCTACCAGGGACAATCACACAACGCCACCAGTGGATGAGGGAGAGCACCTGCTTTCTCTGACTCACGTGAAGCTGCATCTTTTCAAACATCATTGGACTTCTCACTGAGTTTGGAGGTGAACACTTACTGCCAAATTACATTGTCATCTAACAGACACCCATGTTGGCTATGAATGGGGAGAGGGAGGCCATCCTACCCACCCAGAAAGAAGCAGGCCAAAAGAGGGCTGAAATAATATCAGGGCTCAAACTCCCTCTAAAGGGCCAATGGTTTCAATATGCAGATGAGTTTGTCTCCACTAAAGGGAAGTGAAATGTATTTTGGTCAGTCATGTTTCTCGTGGATAAAAAATTGTAGCGCGCTGGCTGGCTGGCTAGCTGCTGACTAGAAAAATGAATTCAGCCAATGTAAAATCCCTACTTCGACATTAAATTGAAACATGTCTTATTTTTATAAAAGGTTCAAATATTCAAGAAAACATTTGAAAAGGTAAATCTTCAACAACTTCAGCCCTTCACAATACTTTTAAAAGGCCACAGCAAATATTCGATCAAATCTATAGCTCTAATTTAGAACAGAGCAGCTGAAATCCAACAAGAGGAAAAAATGTCAGGCCCCCCAACCTTTTTTGCACCACGGACCGGTTTCACATAAAACAATATTTTGACGGACTGGTGTAGGTGCATTTAAAAACAAAGAGCGTTTGTTTTTTACTCATTTTTGCTAGCTTGTGGGCTAAATTTTTGATGTTCTAATTTTTTGATATTCTAATTTTTGATAGACTCTGATTTTAGACTCTTTCTGTGCGGCCCGGTACCAAATGACTCACGGACCGCAGATGAGCTTGTCTCCAATAAAGGGAAGCGAAGTGTGTTTGGGTCAGAGTTTCTAAACTTCAAATATAGCAATGTTTTAATTCAACTAAATCTGGCTAAAGGCTCATAATAGAAGAGAAGTGTGAGTTCAGGTGTGGGTATTTTGAATATATGTCCTCATTTTGGGACTTAAAAAATGCACCTATCTAGGATTTCTAAAGTGCTTAAAATGTCCTGAATATAGCCTAGCTTTCATGCTGACATTCACTTCCTACATTCTGCATCCAGTGTCTCCCTCTATGGTCACCCTACACAGAACATAGAAAGCACTGTAGAAAAGCACCAATAAAAAACAAGCTTGAGGTAATTTCAGGAGTTGCAAAATCACACATCACAAAAACTAAACTTCTGTTTCAGGCTGAAATCAGCAGACTGAACATGATATGATCTGACTGGTGCTCACAGATGCAAGCTGCATGATTCTATTGAAATGCACCATTTCCATCCTACACAACGTGAATAAGGAAAAAATGAAAGAGATAACATGTTAATTTTTTCAAATGTATATTGTGGAGACTTGTCTGCATAGCTAAATGCTAAATCTTTTGGGATCCTAAACCAGTAATTGTATTAGCAATTTGGCAAATGAAAGCAAAACATTCAGTAATTTTCTGAATGCACTACCATACATCCTACTGGTGATGACAGGAGCGTGCCAAAGCCTCGCACTCTAGACATATATAGTGGAAGGCGAACACTATTACATGCTGTACGAGGTCTTTAAAAAGGGGTGCAAGCATTAATTTACAATGGCCTATCTGCAAGTGAATGTGATGGGCACACCTCTATGCCTCTGAAGCCTTTTAACTCCAACTGACTGAGTAAAAATGAACAGGATTTGGGGAGGGGGTGAAAAAAATGTCCACACAACGTGTTTACAATTTTCTGTACAAGTTGTCTGTTGATGACAATTAGCATGCCAATAGAGTAAGAACAAAGGGGGGTTATGGGAGTGGAGGATGCGGGGGGCTGGGGCGTCCTGCCAAGGATTGTTCTGTGTGTGTGTGTGTGTGTGTGTGTGTGTGTGTGTGTGTGTGTGTGTGTGTGGAGGGTGGTGGGGGACCCCAAAACAAGGCTTGCGGAAGCAGACATGTGAAAGGAAGCAGTGGAGCCATTCTTTTTAGGCAGATACAGGGCGCACTGTACAACGTGGCTCTAAAGTGCTGTAGACAATGCAGAGGGAGTGCTATCAGACAGTTAGCGGGGAGAGACAGAGGAACAAGGACAAAAAAGAGCAAGAACATGATAGAATTCAAGCTAAAACCCAAAATAATCTTTGTACTTCTGAAAGACATTGCTTGAGGAAGGTGTGAATTGGGGTTGTGGCCCTCTTTTTTGGAAAACAGACTACAAATATAAAAAATACAAAAGAAATCAAGACTACATTGTAATTTGATGTGACCCTGTTTACACCTGGCTGTTTGATATATTTGGATTAACAGGATTATATCTGAATAGGCCTTATCCATATAGTCACAGATATACAAGCGTATATGCATAACATTTATTCAAATTCATTATAAAGTACTTTCATGGCTGCCTAAGACTTTTGCACAGAACTGTTTATCACCTAACAATCTAAAAATGGAATGTGCTGGCCTGGATATCGCGGCCCAAGACTTCATCGAAGCCACGCAAGCGTAGAGGTCCGCCAACAATGAAATATCTGGAATAACTGAGTTTTAATGTCAGGGACCATGGCCATTTCAACCAGGAGCAGGAGTGAAGAGGTTTACAGGTCCCAATTACAGTATTTGATACAGTGCAGCTGGCTATACTAATCTTCCTAAGCTCTCATGTTTCTAGGAAATTACTAATAAGACTAGACGGTTCTATAACTATGACTAAATGTTACATCACTGAACCTTTGAGGAAAAATTGTTTATTCAAGTTACTTGAAAACTCAAGTATTTGGAAATACAAAGCTCTCAAGCCATGCTTTGTTTTGTGTGCTGCCACCAATTCTCTTTAAAGACTGTAGTGAAGGAGTGACTCAATTGAGTATTTCATTGTTTGCTTTTCATTTCTTATGAAACCTGGCCAAGCAGGGATCATAGCCAAACGAGGGTACCATTTTGCCTAGTGGAGCTCAGGAATGTGTTATCTGTCACCAGGAACATCGTGGGATTCCCTTCTGATTTCTGAGTTTGCAATAATGTAGTTTGGGTGGAGGGTTTCTTCTTGGCAGGTGATATGGAGGGCTCTTGAGAACAGGGACATAGTAAAAAAGGTGCAATAATATAATTGACTAAAAATCTGCTTTCACTTGTGTACAATGATAAACGAGGGTATTCTCTTTTGTTCAAGAGAACTAAAACTGAACTACTGGCCTTAATGGTAGCAGCAATTCTTTATAGGGGCTTTAAACCGACTTGTAGTAACTGATATTTAGTGCCCATTTAGTGAAAGCAAGTTGATTTGCCAATTTAGTAAATCAGCATCTCTTCTGTTAAGCAGTCAGAGGGCAAAGGCAGCTAAAACGCAAGTCACTGAGGTCTAACTGAGAATCCTGACAACAGGCAAATTAAAAATCCTGTAATATGCAAATGAGAACTGCTGGGGGGGGGGGAAATCCATATATTTTGTAGCGTTTGTAACAGCCTTTATTAACTTTCTGTTTCTGTTCTGAGAGTAGCTACCCAGTGACTTATTTACTGTTTCCTATTAACGTTATCATGTTATGTGGGGGACATTACGGCCAGCCTCCCCTCACAGCCCTTCTGGTTTAATTTCAGTTCTCCGACATTGAGACATCAGTAAAACACAGTAAACCATTCTGCTCCATTTATTTCTGTGACAGCCACAACTTTTCTTTAAACATTTCTTGTAAAAACAAGCATTTGGGTTGCGCCTCCCATGCTGAGGCAATATTGTACTTAAATCTCATGCTCCGATTATCATGGCTCATGATTTTGTTTTTGTATGGAACAATTAGACTGCAGCCTTAATGAGAGTGGCACCCTGTGTCTTCACTGGCGCAATCATGAAATATTAGCATACAGTTAATTGCCAAATAAATAATTGTGATTAACAATTTAAATCTTTCTTATACGAGTAAAGTACAAGTCTAGAGTTGCCAAACTGGCTGCCTAGCTAAGTTTACTTGGGAGCTCTGCATTGTACTACCATCAAATTCTTTTCTGAACTATTGTGTATGTGCACATCCAAATGTCTACAATCAACCATTAAGCAAAGCTTACACGTTTCTCCTGAGTGAGAAAATATGAGCCAAAAACACTCACACACACTCTTTCTCTCTCACACACACACTCTTTCACGCACTCTCACAAACACACACACTCTCACAAATACACACACACACACTCTCTCTCTCTCTCACACACACACACACACACACTCTCTCTCAAACACACACTTACACACACACACACACACACACACACACACACACTCTCTCTCT